>JAULJZ010066293.1:0-13284 GCA_032270985.1 Heliamphora pulchella | reverse complement strand
GGAAGAGAGAAAAAAGTTAAATTGTTTGGTGTAGCTTTTTTCTTCTTTTTTTTTCCCTTTTTGTTGATACTTTTTTCTTTTTGTAGTGTTTGGAATAACTTTGGGCTTTTCTACATTTTGAGAATAGAATTCACTTTTTATTGTGTGTATTATAGTTATCTCATTTAAAAAAAAATTAGATTGTTTGAGATGGGAATATTAGGTTTTGTTCTTTTGGAAAAATAAGTTTAAAAAAAAGTTGATTTTTTTGGGATGCCAAACACTACAACTTAAAAGTTGCCTTTTTTTAGCAAGCCCAAACATGGCTTAAGCTCAATAACCCGTGTTCATAGCATATTCCCCCCCCCCCCCCCCCCCAAAAAAAAAAAAAAAAACCAAAAAACAAAAGCATCGTACAACTCAAAGATAATTTAGAAATTAAAACATTTAAGCACAAATGCATTTTGAAATGATATCAATCTTGGGGTTTTTCATTTTAAATATCATGAGGGCAAAATATATAGATCTTTCAAATGCAAAACCCACTTGAATAAAACCCTTCATAACAACATAGATCAAGATTAATTCAAGCACAGTGATTCCATTGATTGAATTCGCAAACTGAGAGAGAACATATAAACATATGAAGTTTAGTTTCTTCTTTTTATGACATAAACGAGATTTGTCAATGTAAGCACATGTATCATGGCATGAAGACTTTCAATAGCACATTCGAAGAATATCAGCAATTTAGGGTGCAAAATTTAGTAAATGCAATGTATTCCTTGTGTGTAGAAGATTGGTGAGCATAAATGGCAAAACACAGCCAATCAATGCATTCTAGACATCATCAAAGCACTACTATATATATATTTGTTGATACTTATTGTCCTGTGCAAATATATCATCATTTGTTTGGGCGGAGAGAGAAAGAACTGGACAAAGAAAGATCTGGTGTGGGTAATGCTGCCATGATTATCTTTAAAAAAACGTACAACCTTTGTTTCGACGACTCCATTTAGGTGTACCCTGTGGGTTTAAATCCCCTCTTTTTGCTCCTACTACCCCTCATGGCTATTATCTCTATTTCATATTTAAAAGTTTTTCTACGCTACCTTGTCTGGCAAAGTTGCTTGAGACGTCACAGCAGCTTGTCTGCAACTACCCCCTTTTGTCCTCTGACTTGACCGTGAAGTTAGTTCATTGCTTGTGCTGTCAAGCCCGGTTGGTGATAAAGGTTATCTTGTAACTGGAAAGTTTTCTAGAACTGCTAGATAATGAAATTGCCTGCATACTGCTGCATGAGTGAATCACGAAAGACTTACCCAACGGCATAACGGAAGAAACAGATGATACAGAGACTTGGTCAATCCCAAAGGAAGAAAAAAAAAAAAAAGATACTGAATTTGACCTCTAGATACTAAACAATACTTTGATATGAAGTTTATGAACCATGGCAAAACTGAGAGCTAATATATAGTTTTATCAAGAGATGGCTCAATAAAGTTCTCATCTTGATACATTTGCCGACGATCCGCAATTGCGCAAATATATGGATCATTCTCATGTGATTTATTTCTTTATTCTAATTTAAGCAGTTTCCCAAGCTTTTAGCTGAGATATATTGTTGATAATTTGTTCAATAATTATGTGGCAGAACATAGCTGAGCTGGAACATGATCTCTGTTGGCACCCACCTTGCAGTTTTTTGAGAAAAGATCATCCTGATTGCTCATACGATGGTAGTTTTGGGGAGGGAGCTGTACGAGGACATGCCTTGTTCGCTGGCTCCAGAACAATATGCCTTCTGTTAGAATTCTCAAAAGGGTGCGTGACTTGGGAAGTCGGAAGACTCAGAACCCAACCTTAATTTTACCACCACTTCAACTTGTTAGTCTTAAGTTTAGAGGAGAGGAGGTTTCTTTTGCCAAAATGAACATGCATGACGATGATTTGAAACGATGGTGATGGGGGTAGGAGAAATCATTTTGTGGAGCAAATTGTAAATTGCCAAGAACTGTTACGAGTTTCAGCAACGAACGAGGTACTGATTGTAGGTTTAACTTCTGTCATTGCATTTTACAGCCACCATTTTAACGCAAAGAAGAGTAGAAGAAATACAACAGGTTCGGACACAAAGTCACTTGGGATAAATGTTTTGTAGATTTGTTGCTTATATTACATCCTTGCGTCAAAATTCGATTCCATTATATGGAATGTTTCGAATGGAAGGAGCAACACAGGTTTTCTTCAGTTTTCTGCCAAGATCATCCGGTTGGGTAGAAGAAATACAACAGGTTCGGACACTAAGTCACTCGAGAGATGAAGCTTGTTCAAAATGTTTTGTAGATTTGTTGCTTATATTACATCCTTGTGTCAAAATTCGAAGGAGCAACACCCAGGTTTTCTTCAGTTTTCTGCCAAGATCATCCTGTTGGGTAGAAGAAATAAAACAGATTCGGACACTAAGTCACTCGGGAGATGAAGCTTGTTCAAAATGTGTTGTAGATTTGTTGCTTATATCACATCCTTACGTCAAAATTCGATTCCATTATATGGAATGTTTCGAATGGAAGGAGCAACACCCAGGTTTTCTTCAGTTTTCCGCCAAGATCATCCTGTTGGGTAGAAGAAATGAAACAGATTCGGACACTAAGTCACTCGGGAGATGAAGCTTGTTCAAAATGTTTTGTAGATTTGTTGCTTATATCACATCCTTACGTCAAAATTCGATTCCATTACATGGAATGTTTTGAATGGAAGGAGCAACACCCAGGTTTTCTTCAGTTTTCCGCCAAGATCATCCGGTTGCATACCTTCTACATCCAGTGGGTTGTCTAGTCTACCTGCAGTTTTTCCAGAGCTTCCTTCACCAAAGAGTACGCTGTAGGGTGTTTGTGGCGTGCCATTATGCGGATTAGATTGTCTTCGTAGTGAAGTTAGATACCATCGTTAGGAAAATTAGTCTCTCCTTTGTATAAATTTACTTGCTTTTTTTACGAAGAAAATTACCATATAAATTTATATAAAAGACAGTTTTTGTAAATTTACATATTAAAAGAGAAAAGTGGTTTTTATACCGAAGGAGAGAATTATTTTCCCATCTTTTTTGTGCATGGCGATGGGCAATAGCAAGCTAGATCTGGCATTGCCGCCCTTTTGCAGTAGTCTTGTTGCTAGTGGCAGTAAATGTTTGAACACAACCAATGTTTAAATAAAACTATTTAAATATTTTGTAGTTATATATGAGAGCACAGCAATTTATGGTAAATTTTATAGATTCTTTCGCATGGATATGATTTTTTTGGTGGAAGTTTGCTTACGCCTTTAGCAAATTTTTATATAAAGTGTTATTATTTAACCCATTAGCCGGTTCAAGTTTGCTTGGCCCGTTGAGTTAAAATTTGGCCCAAACCCGATGCTCGAGTGAGCTGAGCCCACCCACTTAGGCCAAGTTTGGGTATTATGCTTGTTGGAACTTAGCCTGCCAATGGCCCAACTCAAAATGTGGCCCGCCTAATCCCAAAAAATTAATGATAAAAAATTAATTTTCTTCTAATTTAAATAATTCATTTGCATATATTTTTTTGATTGAATTTATTCATGTAGAGCTTGTCGAGTTTATTATTCATAACAAAAAATAAAATTAATCCGATATATAACTATGTGAATAGATTACACTTATGTATAAATAAATAAATAGTAAATATAATTTTTTTATTAAATAATTAAACAAATATTTTTCGACCACATAGTTAAAGATATTAGATGAATTTTATTTTTTGCATAAATAACAAACTTATTAAGCTTTACAAAATAAATAAATCCCATCAAAAAAATTATAAAAACCCATCAACCCACCCATTAGCCCGTCTTAGCTAATCTTAGCTAAGCTCATCGAATAGAGCTTGGACTTAACGATTTACGTTCAAGCCGGGCCCGTCCAACCCGGCATAAAAAATAACCCGTCGAACATAACCTGTGGGCAAACTTGGGCACTAATTGTGCAGCCCAAGCCAGCCCGGACTGACCCGCAGATGACCCTTATTTTTATATAAGGTGGCACTATCTTAATGCTTCTTTTATATATACATAATTTTTGGCTGAATTTTCAAAAATAATTCCAAATTAAGTTTAGAAAATTGTTTGCCTAACAAGTGTTGTGTGCTTTCCGAAAAATGCAAGCAATAGCAAACACCAAAACCAATGCCAGCCTGCTGGGCTCATTCAAGTGTCCAACTTGGGGAACATAGATAGTTGATATCTGAACTCTCAAATAAGAGACCATAAAAACTTAAAACAGATTGCTTTTCAATGGATATTATTAGCAGTATGTCATCTAAATTAAGACTTCTAATCTTCCGGAAACAGCAGAACTAGCCTCCTCTGGCAGCAACCAACCATATATATCGAACAACACCGGTGAATGTGATGCAAAATTTGATGAGTTCTCTACTATTTATTGATTCAACTCTGGTTAGCAAACTTGATTCCCTTCTCAATAGAGGCTTTGAGCTTGGGTTTCAGGCTCCTGAATCCTTCTATTTGGTACTCTGAAAGTGGGCCCAAGGGCAGAACTTCTTCCACTCCATTCTTCCCAAGCCTCACCTGCAGTCATGGATATAACATTTTAGAACATTTCCAAGTCAAAAGAACTCATCACAACCCAAAGTATATGTTACACAACAAACCTCATGCACGAAAACCAATGACAAACCCACGAAAACAACATTCAAGTACAGCCAGGGTTCTAAATTGCAGTTTTTGGAATATGTATTGGAATTAGTGATACATGTATGTATTGGTTAATATCAGACAGTATCAGCGGATACATTGGTAAATAACCTAATATCGAGATTAGAGGTCCAAAATTCCATTATGCATTGGCCGATACAATACATAACGAACGATATTTAAAATTCTGGGTACAACCCAAAGATGCGGGGGAATATGATATGGCTTCACAATAATTTTAAAAGTGAGATGTAAAATTTGTTTATTTAAGCAATTTTAACAAAGGTAACAGGAGACAAACCTTGTATCATTTTGGCCATAAATGCACCCTATTGAACTAACAGAAGCTGATGTGTTCTCCAGGAATAATAGCTTCATACAGATGCTCTGTAGTGAACAGTCGAGCATACGACATGGCAAAACATCAAAAGAGAAAGGGATATATGTACTGGCTATGCTAACATGTACGCATCCTATCCAACATGAATTACAGCCATTAATGTCATTTCGTGCATCTAAATACAAGTGCCTTTACCTAACAACACACTTAAACTAATCAACAGCTATCATCACCCTTCAACCTAACCGCTACTTTGCGGTTGGACCAGTCATCTCAAGCAACATCCTAAGATCTTATTGCCCCTAGTCTCAGCATTCCTGAGTCTATTAGACGCAACATATAAACAACCTCAACTTTCAACATATCACATACAATCAGCCACAAAAATTAGGAAATTGAAGTCAAATTAAAATTGTTGTATAACCTACCTTTGCGGCCATAAGATCTCACCTCACCTACGGATTATTGGAGCCTCGCCTCCACATATTAGCCCCAGCACAAACCCCCAGTATAAAGACACATCGACCCTATCTTTTCGGTATGGTCAAGCCATGTTAGTCCCTTAGGCCATGTTAGTCCCTTGGGATTACTAATGGGATTAGTAGTGAGGAATGAAATCCATGCTATTTGTTTGTTTTAGAGAGTGAACTATATAATAATATGTTTTATTTTGCACGGAATTAGTAGATTAATGATAAAAGTTATTTTTTAAAGTTACATATTTACTCTTGAAAATAAAAGTATTTTATATGTGAAAGGGGTATAAATGTAATTCATACCTTAATCCCACTGTACTAAAATCTAATACCATAACCCCCACTTGTGAGACACACCGAATTCCAATCCCATCCCCAAATACCCCAATCAAACATGGTCTTAGTGTAGGCTAAAGCACCCAGAGCGTTTTCCTTGGGACTAGAACACCAAGGACATAACAACCGCTCCCCATGCCACAATTTGCAAATATGCCAATTTTGAAATGGATCTTACTCAGTAGAGAGTTCATTTTCATCTGCCTCAGCCCCAATTATGCAGCCTAGTGCAACGATGTTTGTCTGGGCTAGGCGCAGGCCTAGAGAGCTCTTTCAGCTAGTTTTCAGGTACAATGATGATTTGTGTGTAGCTATGACATAGACGGCTGTGTCATGGCCTTGAGGCCACTCCATAGCTGTCACAGAATCCTTGGTGTTTACGCCGCTCCTTGTTTAAGGCTTAAGGTTCTTGAGTATGATACCTCTCCATGGGACTAGGGACCTTGAGGCCACTCCACAGCTGTCACAGAATCCTTGGTGTTTACACTGCTCCTTGTTTGAGGCTCAAGGTTCTCGAGTATGATACACCTCCATGGGACTTGGACCTTGATTGGTGACACAGGCACACAAGATAGAACATGCGTTTCATCAAGACATTGTCCATCATCTTCCCAAGGACACAAGATAGAGCATGCCTTGCTATGTGCATCCTCTATATATCTAGGAGCATGTTCCACAATGTCTATGATGCATGTGTTCCAAAATCTAGTGAAGTCATCCTTAATTGAATGTCATACTCAACAGAGGCTACAACATGATTACGTTTCAGGTATGCCATCAGCTATCCCCCTTCCATAGGCTACCATAAATAAATAATAATAAGGGTAAATTACATTGAGCTCTCTTGAGATTAATTGAAAATACAGAGAACTCCCTTGAGGTTAATTGAAAATACAGAGACCTCCCTTGAAGTTTTTAAAATGACATTGGAGATTCCATTAACAAAAACTCGTCTTTTACGCTTTTGCCTTCATATTATCAAGTGATACAGTAACAAATACTTCTATATCCAGCCACTATCTTTCTATCTCGCCATCAACCCTTTTTAAACACAATTGGAGAGAATAAAATATGAGAGGGAGGTAAAATATCACCCCACCAACCCTTTTTCTACAGGTTGAGAGAGAGAGAGAGAGAGAGATGGAGACTAAAAATGGAAAATATTTTACTGACAATTACTTTGACCATAGCATCAAAAAAGGCTTAAAAATATGAGAACAATCAGTAGGCACAGGTAAAGATTTCAAGCATAAATAAAAAAAGTTATAAATCCAAAATAAAAAATAACCCAGTTACTCGAGGTTCATTACCTTAGAAGCAAAGAAAGGAAATTCAGTGATGCTCGAATGCACGTATGAACATTCTACAACATCTGGAACCCCATTAAGACCCTTCAAACAAGCATCCGCAAAAATAGCCCCGGCATAGCTGCAGGAAGTACAAACCAGAAATTGCTCAGCAAATTCTAGACCATGTAATTTCCACTAACAATACAATCTCAAGATTGTAATGTGCGAGAGTGTGTGAATGTGTGTGTGTGTGTGTGTGTGTGTGTGAGAGAGAGAGAGAGAAAGAGAAAGAGAGAGAGAGAGAGAGAGAGAGAGAGAGAGGATTGTATAAGCTAACAAATTATACAACACAAACATAAAGAATAAACACTGCCTTGCAAAACTCAGCACCAATGAATTCAACAATAGAATATGATATCTTCACAATGGAGAACACAACTATTTAACCCCAATCACATTATGTCAATTGGCAGCACCAACATTTTATTTTTTTTACGAGTAAATAAAATGATATAAAATGACATCAGGAGGATGCCGAACAATTACAAAGAAAAGCGCACCCTAAACATAAGAGAAGAACGACAAAACAACACCTAACAAAAAAAAAAAGGACAACCACAAAACATCCACAAAAAACCTCAAAAGGCAGAAAAAAAAAATCTATAAAATCCATCGTATCATCCACAAAAAGTGCTCCTCACTCATTCAACCAACTACACAAGTTAGAAAGGAAAACACCGTTCCATCTATACAACGGAACCTCAACCCCATCAAAAGATCTTATGTGCTGCTCCAACTAGAGCAACTACATAACACAAAGGAGTTAAGAGCCACTCTCTCCTCCTACTCCTTGCAACTCTAGCCCCCTTTCCAACCTTTTAGAACGTTGGAAACTCTCTTCTAAAAAACCCAATCAACACTAAAAATCGACAAAACAAAATCCCACAGCTCCCTAGCAAGATCACAATGAAGAAAAAGATGAGAAATAGATCCCCCATCCTTCTTACACATACAACACCAATTGGTCAGCCCCAATCCGCTCCACATTAGATTATTGATAGTAAGAATCTTTCCATATACTACCGACAAGCTGAAGAAAGACACTTTTGAGGGAGTTTTCACCTTCCAAATACTCTTCCACAGAAAAGAGTTCCTCCTACTATTCTGCAAGCACTAGTACAAAGACTTAACAGAAAAGCACCCTCTCTTATCCTCTCTCCACCCCACAGAATCCACTCCGCCATTTGCTCCTCTATGCTCTCATACAAAAGTCCTAACAAAACTCCTAACAATCTTAGCAATTGATTCAGTCCCCAATCCTGCACTTCACTTCTTAACCCGATGTTTCAAAAGCCTCAATCAAATTCACCCCAAATAGAATCTAAGACTGAAGCGTTTTTATCTGTAGCCAAGTCAAAAATATCAAAAAAACCTCTGCAAGGGGTTGTATCCCCACACCACTGTCATGCCAAAAATAGACATGCTTTCCACTCCCAACCTCGAAGGTATACATAGAGTTCAATTGCCAACCCGGATTTAAGCCGACTTTTTGGCTTTTAGCTACTTTAAGCCAAAAAGCCAAAAAGTTTGTTTGGTTTGGATATGGATGACTTTTAAGCCAAAGGCTTAAAGTGGCTTTAAGCCAAAAGATAAAATGCTTTTCTAAAAGTTGTTATAATTTTTAAAAATTTATTTTTAAATAATTTGATATTTAATATAGATCTTGTTTGATAGATTTTGACGAATAGATTTTAAAAATATATTTTTTTATAAAAAATGGATATGTATAATAAAAGTTATGATATTTTTAAAAATTATAAAAAATTATGTAAAAAGCTAAAAAGGCTAAAAGCCTTTGAGTTAGAAAAACGAGACTTTTTAGCTTTTTACGCGTTTAAGCAAAAAGGCAAAAGGCCAACTTTAAGCCAGTTTTAAGCCGGTTGCCAAATGAGGGCATATTTGGAAAACCCATCCTAGCCCTTGTTAATATTGTTCCAAAGGTTTCTACCATGAAAGCTCGCCACTTGGAGAGAACCCCAATCCCCTCCACAAGATCCCGTACTCAAACTAGATGACCTTCCTACAAAAGGTATCCCTCTCAACAACAAACCTCCACAACCACTTCCCTTAGAGAACTTTATTAAAAACAGCCAATCTTCTAATGCTAAGACCTCATTTGCTCACATGAGAACAAATTGTGCTGCCATCTACAAGGTGATACTTGAAGCCATCTCCGAAAACTCTCCACAAAAAATATCTTTGCAGTTTCTCTAGCTTCCTTGCCATAGACATTGGGATAGAGTGAACCAACATAAAATAAATCAAGAGGCTAGATAATGTGCTCTTAAGAAGGGTCAACTTACTTCTCTTAGAAACATACTAACGCTTTCACCCGGCTAATCTCCGTTGTAATCTCTCCACCACCCCCATCCCAAATAACTTTTTCCTTCAAAGATGCCCCTAACGGAAGGCCCAAGTAAGAGGTCCGGAAAGACCCCAATTTACACCCCAAAATAATAGCCAAGTTCTGAGTTAGACAAATTAACCCGAAGACTCAAAACAAAGAAGCACACAACAAAGATAACCCGATTGATCTGGCTCAAAACCCAAAAACCAGTGTCATCATCATTTAAGAGATGAGAAATAGAAACAGATCAACCCTACAAAGTACCAACCTCAAAATTCAGCAACAAGCCCTCCTGAACAGCCCTCCCTATCAACTGTCTTAAAGCTTCCATTACGATAATGAACAACAAAGGAGAAAAGGATCTCCCTGCCTCAAACCCCCTCGATGTCTGAAGTAACCAGCTGGAGACCCATTTACAAGCATCAACATAGAGACATATGAGATACAAAAGAAAATCCATGACCCCCACTTCTCACCAAGCCCATCCTTTATAAGAGAGAAAGAAAAAACTCTCGATTTACATGATCATATGCCTTCTCAATGTCTAGCTTGCAGATAACCCCAGGCAAGGCACTCCTCAGACGCAAGTCCAAGCATTCATTGGCCATCAGCCCATTATACAAGATTTGCATCACCCATAAAGTCATTATGGGAATTGAAAATCACATGACTTATCACCCTCTTATGCCTGAAAGTCAAAACATTTGCTTTAGCTTATTGGGCATACCTATCAAGCTAATAGGTCTAAAATATAATATTAGTCCATTCTTTTTAGGAAGAAAAGCCACAAAGGACCATTGAGACTCCTCTCAAAGTAGCTATAACTATAGTGAGTGGAACATGCTCATAACATCACCCTTGACCACATCCCAACAATGCTAAAAGAAAGCTGTTGTGAAATCATTATTCTCATGAGTTTTATCACCATTAAACTTCCTCAATGTTAGAATGACCTCAGAAAAAAGGCTACTCCAACCAGCCTACCTCATCCTCATCCTTGGCAATAGAATCAATCTGAAACCCATCAAGACGCGAACTCTAACCACCTTCCTCTTGGAAGAGCTTGCAATAAAACTATGTAATACCGACCCTAATATCCTCCTCAAATAGAGAAACTCCATCCACACACCTCTCGACCCAGTTGGACTGCCTGTGGGCATTAGCCAACCTGTGAAAGAGCCACGTGTTTTTGTCCCTGGCCTTCAACCACAAAGCCCGAGACTTCCATCTCCAGCTATTTTCTTCTAGCCTTGCCAACTTGCTAAACTCCCTCCTTCAAAGCCTCCCTCTGACCCCCATCCTCCCCTAGAAGGACCTCAACTCAACATCTTCCTTGGCATCTATACGGCGAGTCTCTGCAAGGACTTTAGCTTTCTACACCTCAAGATTACCAAACTCCTCAAAGTTTCACCTCTTTAACTCTGCCTTGAGCAATTTTAATTTTAAAGTTAGAAAAAAAGTTGGGAGTCCCAACTACTCTAAACCCATACCACCAAGCAATCACCCTTTCACAAAAGTCTTTCAACCTTCAGCCACATGTTCTCAAATCTAAAAAGGGTTTTGCCCCATCAAATCCCACCACTATCCAACAAGATTGGAACATGATCAGACAAAGGCCTAGGGAGAGAGACCTGAGAAGATAAATGCTTCTCCCATCATGTGGAAATCAAAAATCGGTGAATCCGAGACATGGAGGGAGGATTTTGGTGATTACACCAGGTAAAACTCCCTCCAGAAAGAGAAAGGTCCACAAGCTCTAACTCATCAGTAAAGGAGGAAAACACCTACATGGCTCTAGAAATACTATGACAGCCCAGCCTCTAATGTGACAACCTCAACACATGGAAATTCCTACCCACACACCAAGGAGCATCCCATCTCGAGGCTACCGCACCCCTCATCCCAAAAACACCTCGCCCCTTCACTCCATGGGCCATAAACACCAGAAGTCATTCTCTACACAACGAAAAAGATAAGACAGAGAGAAACATCCCATCTTCTGCTCCTCTCTAACCACCCACCTAATATCCCACATCACAAGACATCTTATATTTTGCTCCTCTAACCACCCACCTAATATCCCACACCACTATATTTCCCCTGCATACCTTTCAGCTGGCCAAGAGCACTACTCCACCCATCTACCACCCCAAAAGCCGTGCATTTCCATATCTGACATTTCCTCCACTTTGGTCTCAATCAAACACACCACATCGGCCTTCCACTCCAACAAAGACTTAAGTTCAATACTTTCCATCTCTCCATTTAGACCCCTCACATTGTAGCAAAATACTCTAATCCTCATTGGCAAAGAAAAAGAGTCCCTTTACTTCCTCCCTCCACACGAAGCACTCCTACCTTCGCCTCTACTAGCATAATTTACCAAGCAATAAAAAATTTTCAACACCCTATTCATCTTCTTCTGAATGGAAATATTTTGATTGGAATTTATTTAAAAACACCCATTTAACCTTCTTTGCCTCAAGACCCCCAAACAAATACATCACCTCCTCCTCTTCCATCCCATCAAAAGATACACCCAAACAAAACCCAAACCCAACGGCTTTCCCAACCCACCACATTCACCCTCACCACCCGACATGTTTGTTCCCACCACTGACTCAGCCACTCCCTTCCCTCTAATAGCATCTGCAAAGCCCTTCCCTGAGCCTAAATCACTAAAACAACCTTCACCTCCCTCTCCATTCCCTAGAGATAGCAGCTTCCCCCCCTCAGCCCCTCCTCCAACTCACTCAAAGTATATAGCCTCCAATCCAAAAGATAGAGGAATCAAGACCTTCGAACAAAGATGAGCATACCTAGTCTCTAGTGTACAGGGGAGAACACTGTAGATCAATTGAATGACCTCATTGAGCCTCAATGATTACATTGTCGCCATCGCTAACTTCGAATCACCTATCATCTTTGCGAGTTGTTGAAATTCTTGAACGAACCCAAACAAAACACCTCCAGCTCAACATGCTCCCTTGCCTTATCCAAACAACGGCCAGAACCCAATGGGCCATCTAGAAACCAAATACCTTTCCCTTTGCAACTAAGGCCTAGGCCCAATAAAGTGGAATGGGCTGGTTCATAACAGACCCACAACCTTACTCGTAGGCCCACTAGAATTTTTCACACAAAGATGGGCCTCTTAAACTTGGGTCTGGACCCATTGCCCGGCCTCATATGAGAAGAGCCCACTCGTGCCAAATCCTTTCTCAAAGTTTCCTTCCCAAAGACACGTGTCGACCTCAGCTTTAATTCAAAAACCCCCAACCGCCTCTCGCTATGTCTATCTCCCTTTTGCACTCTCCCAACAACCTCCACGCCCTTATAGAGCGAAGCTTATCACGTGCCATCGCCACGTCTGGTACCGGCACTTTTTCCACCATCTCCTAGGGCACTGACCGACCACTAAAAGGTTTGGCAAAATGTGTAAACTGTTAGCTTTATTATAATAATTATTATTATTATCTGGTGTAATTGGGCACACCATATCTTATTATGTGATTTCGTTGTTTTATAAATAAACAGTTGCGTACCCTATTAGGGTTAACGCGCCTTCATTAAGCTTAATACTATGTAATTAACATGGTATCAGAGCCATCGCCGCCAACAGCTCCTCCTTGAACCCTAACCCTAACCGCCGACCACCCAAACCTCATCCTCCAACGCCGCCACCCACCAACACCATCATCTTCAGCACTGAAATCCACCAGA
>JAULJZ010066282.1:0-13284 GCA_032270985.1 Heliamphora pulchella | reverse complement strand
AACATGTTAAAACAAGGTTCATAACCTTCCTCGAGGTATAAGGTTTGATATTAAATATAAAATCAACCGAAATCTATTTGTTACAACGTTGAAACCAACCAACTAAAAACTATTTCATACACTATGAGATTAAAACAATCAACCCAAGGTTCTTTTCATCCTCATACAACATACATGCATCGGTATCATGGCCTTACGGCTTACAAAACACATACTTTTAAGTACAAAACGTAGTATAAAGATTACATGATCCAACATCAAAATTGATATAAACTACCGAATAACAAAACTACAAGTTTTATATTCCGCCACCTCTGGGTTTCTCAAGATCAAACCACATGATCTTTTTCACCTGAAAGGTTTTAAATCTAACAGCATGAGCCGAAATCCAATAGGAATAAACTATCATGAATTAAAAGCATAACATGCAATCACAGATTATATAAACAACTCGACTACACAAGTCTCAAAAACGATTTTTCATCTTTAAAATCATAAATTTTTATATAATCCAATACCGTCCAACAGTTTAATAAATATAAACACGTTATTTTCCATCCAGGTTTCCACAATCAACAACGATTCCTATGTACCGACTCTGTCGCCTCGGGGACAAAAATAACAATTATAAACTCTCACCCATTAACCTAGTTATGGGGCATCCAATAATCCGTTAGATAATGACAAACTCTATACGTTGCTACAACAACAAACTCCTCCCAATGGGGCTATCACTTCATTTATGGGAATTAACCTGAAGGAACGAAGAACCTATCTTGCGCAAGTTTTCAAACTTTCACCGAGGAACAATTGAGGCCCAAGTGTACATCTATCGAATTATTAAAATGGCACACAACACGATTTCCGAAACATTTGTACGCATACAGTTATGTACAAAACATCTAAAAATACATAGTAACACCATCCATCTAACCATGGAAATCAATCAACATTTTCAAAATATTTTCCACCCTCTCAATCGAATCATTTAAACTAAGGCTTAACCGCAAGGGTTAGCTTTAAACATCAAAAACTATATTTTCGTAATATATTCATAATTTCTTTCAATTTTTAAAACTCATCATTTTGAAAACTACGTACACATACATTCACCAATTTTGTAATAAACCTTAAGACTGCAAAATATTCTTTTCATCCAACAAAACAAGGTTTAAACACAAAATTCAACATTCATAGCATTTTAAAATGGTAAAAATACATTAAATCACATATAACATACTCTTAATGCAAGAGAGTCTAGAATCCTACCGTATGGAGTTAAAAACTCGAAACTTTAACCATCGACGAAAATCTAAAGTCGCCGAAACGAGATTCCATTCAGATGAACACGAAGCCCTTAGCGAGGAGAACACCGTTCCACCCTCATAATGCCAAAAACCAAGTCCGAACCAAGAAAACAGGTAGAGAGAAGGCTAGAATTTTGATATTCCTTTCAAGGGGGAGAGAGAGAGAGAGAGAGAGAAGCATACACAATAAGTTTTGATTCAAAAACCAAGGCCACTAGCTGCCACTTTATAACCCATGCGAAACAGACCACTCGAGCAGTGTAAGGATCGATCGAGTGGTCCTGCCTAGAAAGCTTCCCACTTTCTGCCACAACGCCTAAACAAGACTGTGATTGAAACCATCATGCATTTCTAAGCTACCACGTGCATAGAACCACATAGAAATAAACATTTCTATAACAACCAATCGCAATATATGACACGTCACATATAAATTACAAAATTAAAAGGAGCTGGGTCTCACAAGACAGGTCCACTCGAACCCTTTGATATTTTTAGGTAAATGAAGTTTTCAGATCCAATTCCAATTCCCAAACTCCTCATCCCCATTACCAACAAGGTTACATGCAGACTTAAGGCTAAACTTACCACTACTAGACAGGGTCCATGTCATGCCCCAAAATATGAGGCACAAGAACCGCCCACGATAACTGGCCAAAGGATTAACTCGGGATAACAGCCTTTTAATAAAACTCAGTTTTTGTACCACTTTTTCCCAAGGAAAACACTTGAGTCTAACGATTTAAGAGATGAGAGTTAAACGATTTGAAAGGAGACTCTCGAGACTCCAATTTTACCAAAAAAGGTTTCATATAAGGGACCCAAACAAAAGATACTCTCCATATTAAGAAAAAGACCACAAATTAGCCCAGGTGAGCCTGTTCGAGCAGGCCCACCACAGCTCGAGCGGCCACCTGGTCGTGGCAAGAACAAAACACACTACCACCTCACCGCTCGAGCGAACTCATCACCTCTCGAGCGACCACCTGGCAGAGACAAAGGCAAAACACACTACCACTTGACCGCTCGAGCGGACTCCCTCTCTATTCGAGCGGACTCCCTCTCTATTCGAGCGGACCCCTGACTGAGACCAACCCAGCAAAAGCCATGTTTTGGAACCCAAAAGCTCAACCAACACTATAATTAAGGGGAAGAGTTTTGAGACATAAAATTTGATAAAAACCAACTTTAAAACAAGGAAACTTAATCAAATAACATCCCCAAACCTCCTATGAAGATCTAACCAAGATCAAAAGCCTCCTAAAACGCAAACCCCAACACCCAAACCGATTAACCATCTCCACTCTCATTCAAATAAGCAATTCATACATCATATGGAATCGGGGCTTTAAACCTTACAACATAAGAATGTTTGTACCAAATACCATAATCATTCATCATCGATTCCATACAAAAACTACTCCAACCTTGAAAATTTTAATTACACGAATTTACAAAAATGAATCATAGAGTTTTAAATGGAATTTACAACATTTTTATCTCGAACTTACATAATTCAACAACCAAAAGAAATCGAAGACTCCACATGCTAGCCCCATATACTCCAAAATCTAAAACATGTATCTTTTCCATCATCAAGCCAAAGAGGCATCTCCATTACCTAAAAATATTTTTATTCTAACAACTTGAGCTGAAACCCAATAGTAATAGATTAACAAGATAAATACATGACATTTATTAACAACTGTGTAAATAACATTATCACCCAAAAGGTTTCAAATCGATTTCTCCATCAAAATCCAAGGTATTTATACAATCCTTTCGATAGTTTGAAAATTTTGAAATCAAACAATTCATCAATAATCCTCATGCAACCACAAATGATTTAACCGTGTACCGACCTCGTCTCCCCATGAAACTCGGTTGCCAATTATGGACTCTTGTTTTATTGACCAAGGTCCGGGCCACACCGGGACTCCCTAGTCAATTTCAAGCTTTATAATATACCACACAACAACAAACACCCATCCAAGACAATCGCTTCATTTATGGGGATTAACCCGAATGAGCGAAGCACCTATTTGCACAAATTTTACGAACTTTCATCGAAGAACAATGTAAGCCCAGATCAACCATGTTGTTCGGTACGTCAAATAAATCATTTAAACGAAAGTTAACTACCCCACACGGGTACAACCTAAAATCTATGGATTAAGCTACAACATTTTTACAATGTTACACAAGTTCAACCCGAGCTTGAAATTAACACCCCAACTCAAGGTTAGCTTAAAATCAACAAAGTCCATCCTTTTGCGATATTAACATGGATTTATACTTATTTTCAAGATCATATGAAAATTAAACTCTCCAATTTCATAAACCCAACAAGACCCAGCTCACATACTATCAATCCAACATAAACCCACTCCATTTGTCATGAAATTAACAAAACTAGGGTTTAAGGCATGAAATCACTATTTAAAGCATTTTAATCATCTAAAAATGTAATTAATTACATGAATCAAACATTTAAACCATGGTAGTCAAGAATCCTACCGTTTGGGTTAAAAATTCAAAGCTTTAACTTCCTGTAGACCCCCGAAAGCGTTGAAACCAAATTACGTTCAGATGGATATAAAGCCCTCGTCGAGTAGATCACTTTTCGTCTTTATAGCATCACCAGATTCAAGGCCAAAGACAAGAAAAATGAAGAGAGAAGGCTAGGGTTCACTTGATCTCTATGGATGGAGCTTGAGAGGGAGAGATCAGAGTGAGAGAGAGGGACATGTGAGAGAGAGAGAGAGGGGGAGGGGTGGTTGGCTGAAGCTTCTTGTGGAAGCTAATGCCTCCACTCAACCATTAGATATAGGTTGTATATCTAAGCATCCATATATCATGTATTTAAACTACATTCACATACATAAGGTTATATACATGCATTTATAGCATTAAAATTAATATTTTTAAATCGACATTAATTCAAAATTATTTTTTAAAAAATTATTGAATATTAAAATTAACATCGAATTAAAATTCGTATGTCTCCACGCACATCGACGGATCCATCGAAAACTCAAACGAGAGTTACTGAGCTCACTGGCCATCACCCACATGATAATCTATATATGTTCAGCAATTTATATCCAATCAAAGTCAATTAAAAAACATCTCATATTAATTAACAAAATAATAAGAAATTGAGTCTTACAGTCCAGCAGGGGGCATCTTCAAAATGGCTAAAGATTGGTTTTGGGGTAATCGAAATAGAGGTAATCTTATCGAGGGAGAGAGTATTTTGGATGCCAGCAACGTTCCAATCAGAATTATCAATTATCTTTGATCTTAGCATGATTGTTAGCCATGTCCGGGTGGTTAACCAGAATAGGGTTTTGCCCGCATCACCAGTCTTTCCATAAAGAGATTTTTTCACCATTGCCAATGAGCCATTTCATACCCCTTTGTAAGGTGTCTTTAGAGAGAATGATGCTTTTCCAAGTATGGTAGGAGCTACCTCTGCCCGAGCTTTCAAAGAAAGTTTTATAATGGAGATATTTTTTCTAAATCAGATCCACCCACAGGAATTTGGCTTAGTGAGAATTTCTCAGCTTAATTTGGAGAGGAAAGCAAGGTTATTGGCCTTGGCTTTTTTGATCCCAAGACTCCCAGCTTTTTTTCTTTTACAAATCATGCCCCAGTTCACGAGGTGAATTTTTTTTCCATTAACAGTATCGTCCCAAAGAAAATTCCTATTCACTTTGTCAATGTTGTCAACCAGAGTAGAGAGGAGCTTGGAGGTTTGCATGAAATAATTGGGGATGGCGGAGGTGAGAGATTGAACAAGCGTAGCTCTACCCATGAATAAAAGAGTTTTAGCTTTCCAGCCAGAGAGTTTCTTATTAAGATTGGTGAAAATATACTCAAAATGACTTCTTTTTACACGTGAGTAGATGAGTGGGACCTCAAAGTATTTACTCAAATCATGGGTGGTGGGAATGCCACAGGAGTGGCTGAGGGCAGCAGCAAAACTAGAGGGAATATTGGGGGAGACAAAGAGTTTGGATTTAGAGAGGCTAATGGCCTGGCCAGACGAAGCACAGAAAGTGTTTAACAATGTCATAACGGTCTCAATCCCTTTTTTTGAGGCCTCCATAAAGATGAGAATATCATCGGTAAAGAAGAGGTGACTGAAGGAATGCCCATTTCGAGAGGCTTTAATAACATTCCAATTCTCCAAATCAATAGAGTGGTTGATCAGAATGGAGAGACGTTGCATGCAGAGGACAAAGAGATAAGGGGAGAGGGGGTCACCTTGTCTTAAGCCTCTACCGGGAGAAAAGCTAGGGAGCTGATCACCATTCCAAAGGACAAAGAAGGATATGCTGGTAATACAATTCATAACAAGCTTAATCTAGTCTTGGTCAAAGCTGAAAAACACAAGGGTATCATGGAGGAAGATCCACGAAATCTTTATCATAATCTTTCTTGAAAACAATTTTGAAGATCATACCACATTTTTTCCCCTGTCTCCAACGCAAGGAGTGGATGATTTCCTAACAAATAATAATATTATCAGAGATTGCCTACCATGGACGAAGCTAGATTGGGAAGGGCTAATAATATCCAAAATGAGAGGTCTGAGACTATTAATTAGAATCTTTGCTAAAATTTTGTAGCTAACATTGCAGAAGCCGATAGGTCTGAATTGATTAAAGGAGGTCAGGGAGAATACCTTAGGAATAAGGGTGATTAGGGTATTGTTAAATTCGAAGGGAAATGATCTAACTTGAAAGCAATGTTTTATGAAGTCACACACCGAGATCTCAACGATATCGCAAAATTTATGGTAAAAACGGCTTTAGATTTCGTCAGCACCATGGACTTTGTTTCCCTTAATGCCTTTAACAACATTCCAGATTTCAGCATTAGAAGGGGTATAGGCTTGTAAAGAGATAGGAAGGTCGGAGACACACCAATGAGGTATGGAGTCTCAGTCGAAAGAGATGGCATTGGGATGGGTGGAGAAGATATAGATAAAATAATCATTGATCAGGTTTTTTAGGAAAGGAGGTTCGCTAACCCAATTGTTAGAATCATCTTTTAGAGTAGAGATTCTATTCCTTCTTCTACTGGTCAAGGTACTTTGGTGGAAGAACTTAGTGTTACGATCTCTCTCGACAATCCAGCTGATTCTAGACTTTTGTTTCCAGAAAATCTCCTCTTGATTAAGGACACAGTTGTATTCCCAAATAAGATTTTTATTTAAAAAAAGTAATTTATGGGAGTAATTTAGATTTTGAGCTTTTTGAATGCCCTCGATTTTAGCCAAAAGTTTCCTTTTTCTCATGAAAATGTGACCAAAAACATCCCTATTCCATATTTTGGCATGATCAACTAAGTTGTTGATATTATTAGGGAGAGGGATAGAAGGCCCTCCCCAAGCATTTTTAACCAAATTTATGAAGTCGGGGTGAGTAGTCTAGGTGGTTTCGAAACAGAAGGTCAATTAGAAGGGGGTGGTCTGTAGATGCCATTGACATGAATCAACAAGGGACAGTGATCAGAATAGGTCTTGGAGAGGTTGCGGACCACAGTATTAGGGTACACCACATTTCACTTATTATTACAAAGGGCTCTATTAAGGCGCTCCATAATATCAGCAAGCCCCAGCCTATTGTTAGTCCAGGTGAACTTTTGGGTCGATGCAGTCGAGATCACGAAAATTGCAATTATTCATATAATTTAAAAGCCGGGGACATCTAGGGATTCATATCCTTTAAGATACATCTACTATACTCTTTTTGGCTTTTAGAAGTTAGTGTCTACTATACTCTCTTTTTTTCTTGATCCTCTCTCCCTTCCCTTACCCGAGATTCTAACTTGAGTATCAAAAAAGCTTTTAGGCCAATATTTTCAACGAGATGATTCATTGTGCTTCGTTTTGTAAGAGCAGTTCGGCTAAACTCGTGATAATTGTGAGACTAATATATTTTTATAGGAAAAAATTCACAAACACCCCCTTAATTATTATTGAGTATCAGTTTAGATTTCTCAATTTTAAGACTGTACATTTGAATATCTCAATTATTAAAAATCATACAAAATACCCTCCACTTGAAAAGGTAAAAGTGATACAAATCAAATAATCGACAGACACATATATACAATTTTGAAGTTGATGGAAATAAACTGAAACTCACTAATAATTGAGAGGGTGCTTATGTATTTTCTCTTATTCTTTTATCAATGAAAAATCAACATCATACAATAAATAAAGTGATGTGAACTATTTGCATCCATCCACTTAAAAATAAAAAATCCCACCATTATTTTTTTCTAATGGCGAACATGTCACTGGTAACATTATTCCGTATACTTACTATTTTATTAAAATGTGGTTTAAATTGCATTTTTTTAAAATGATTGTGTACATTTCTGTTTTTGTAAAAAAATATTTTAAAAAATAAATAAATTTTGGAATTTTTTAAACATTTTTATTTTGTATTTTTTTGAAATTTATAATTTTAATTTTTTTTAAATATCAAAAAATAATAATTAATATTAATTTAGTGTACTTAAATAATAAACATCACATCATTTTTCTTGAAAATTTATCAACTAAAAAATTAAACAAACAATGATTTATAACAAATGTACTTATAAAAGGAAACTTACTCCAAAAAAATCTAACCGGGTTATTGATAAACTGTAGTCCCTTTCTTCCTTCCGATCCCAAGCTTTTGGGGTTTGAAGAAAAAGAAATGGGAAAAAAAGAAATTGATGGTACAAGATTTCTGAAATGGTCTTTAGTGATTTGTGCACCATATGAGATGTCAATAAAGGGTTAGAAGGAGCGTCAGAGTGTTTCTGATAGGATCTCTTTCGACGGTCAAGCTAAGTTTTCGGTGAAATAAAGAGTAAGTAATCGATAGAGAAAAAGCGAGAAATAATTGAAAATGAATGAGAATGTTGTTAAAATATAATTGAATCCGTTGTAATATACGTTTTGTTAAGTATCCTTGGACACGTGGCAGGTTCCATGTGTAAAACGGTTATAGCCGTACCATATCCTAGCGAATCTTCCTAGCCTTAGAAAGTTGAACGTGTCCAACATGCGCCACTCTTATCAAAATATATGATTGACCAGGATGGGATGGTTGACCAGGCCATAGCTGATCAAAATGAACCTTCCAGCCTTTAGGTAGTTGATTAGGAAGCCGATCATCTCTAGGTCTGATCAGGGAATTCCTTAGTGCTTTCGTTGATCAGGCAACTAAAGGTTTTGAATATTCTATTTGACCAAATTACCCCCGTTACTCATCAGCGATTCCCTATTCTTGATCAGCATGTTATAGAGTGATCAGTGAGCAAGAATATACTTACAAATGTGAGGTCATCCCTAAGATGTTGATGCTGCAATCTTCACTGCTTTGACCAGTGACAACTATGCTCATGCGGAATTGAAATGGGACACCCAAACGACATGAAGGGAGCTTTTATCAAGTTGGGGGGATACAACTGGCAATACGCCCTTTAAGCTGTCCTAATGATGTGTGGCGGCGCAGTTACAATTTCCAAGGGGAGCACCACGCCAGTTTGTTTAACATGTGACAAGAGTTCTACAGTTTAGTACTTAGCAATCACGTGACTCCCTTATACTATTTATACTAACTGTCTTCCTATAAAAAAATTCTTAATCATTGGAAAGGTTATTAATGAATTCATAACTTAAGAGAATATATCTCATAGATTTATAATGAAATACATAAGGAATCTCTCAAATTGATACAATGAATATCTTATATCCATTCTTAGATACACAATTAATCTATTCTGTTTAATGTAAGTCTTTCATATATATATATATACGTGTGTGTGCGCGCGCATTATTAATGCCTATTCATCATTAGGTTTATGAATGTAAAATTTTCTTAGTAAGATTAATCTATGTTGGTTTGGCTCACATCCTACTTGATATGGGATATATTTTTAGTATATCATATTAATAAATTTTAGTCATAATAATTTGACCTTTTTAAGAATTCTAAAGAATGTAGGTTTGCACAAGTTTGATTAGTTTTTAACTCGATTAGCACAAGTAAAATAAGATTAGGTATCTTTTTTTATTCTATAAATTTGATTGTAGTATCAGATTATTAGTGTGTGTAAATTGCTTGAGAGAGAGAAAATTTATAAAAGTAGTGTGATTTGTAATCTCTTTTCTATATATTAAATTTTGCCACATGTGGACGTAGGCAAATAACTAAACCGTGTAAAATTTATCTTTTTCTATTTGTTTCTGATTATTCTGCCATTTTTTGCCCAACAATCTAATATAATCTTATTTTGACCACATTAGAGAAATAATGCTAACAAAAGTTTCATAAACCTTAATTTTTGTTTAACTGTCAGTAGTTAGAAATTTACTCAGATTATATCTAATTGTTCTTTTTTGGGGGCCAAAATGAAGTTGTATAATGGAAGTTGTTTTATTTTGAAGTTTAATAAGAGTTTTTTTTTTCATTTTTATTCTTAGTTTGACCATAACTAAACTCAACCCTTAACAATTCATTTTCGGGTGTTTTTTTTTCCTCATTTTTAGTAATTTCGTTTTCAATTTTAGTCTAATTTGTTTACTTTTCAAATTCTTCTCATCATGAGAATTAAAAAATATAAAAAAATTAAAATAATAAAAAATAGAAAATACAAAAAAAAAAGTTGATTTCAACTAAAAATTCAATTTTTTTTTATCTTTAACAGTTTTGTTTAAAACTAGTAAAAAATAATTTTAAATTTTTTTGTGTGGATAATTAATTTTAAAATTTTTCGTGACCAGAGAATTGAAAAAGTAAAAACTTCAGCGATAAATATGAAAAAAAACAAAAACAAAAATAAGCTATTTGATAAAAGATTTGAGAATCAGCATTATAATATGTGAATCCTAAAAATATTGAATTTATGATTATAACCATTCATAAAATGATGCAGAGAACTCAATTGCCAAGAATACGGAAAAAATATCTATACGTTTATCATGTGTTTGAATATATTAATAAAGTGGAAAGTAAAAAGAGAAATGAAATTACTTATACAAAACCATTTATTGAAGTTTTATTTTTTAAAAAAATCTATACATTGTCTTTATCATTTTCCAAACCTATTCTACAATTACATATAGTTTCTGACTTCATTCTTTGATTCACTTTCTTTTTTTCTTCTTTAATTTTCCTTCAACTCCACATATCCAAAATCTTCACGTAGAGACATGCTATGTTTTTTCGATATAGGAACTTCAACTACATTATATATATATAAATTGAAAAACTCTTTTTGCGAATTGATTTGCTCTAATTTATTTTCTAAGGAAGTAAATGCCGCAAAAAATATAAAACAATCACACAAGTCAACAAATAATCAACCACACAAGACAAGGCAATTTTTACGTGAAAAACTTTAAATCGGGTAAAAATCACGGGATCAATTCAGGTCCAGAAAGATCAAATACTATAAAAAAATCGTTAGTTACAAGAGAATTTTACATACTACCGTTGAGTCCACAACTTACGAATGTAAGGCTACTCCTATCGAATCCACATACACCAACTCTGTATTTGACTGTCGCTGGAATTCACCACTGGATTTTAACTGCTGACGGAATCCATCACCACACTTCACACCCTTAAGAATCCACTTAAGAGACTCCACGAACACAAATGGAACGTTGAAAGTTTGGGCTAGTTGATGATGTTCTTAACGACACAGAAGTTAAAGGATCATCAAGAGATTGTTGACTGGCTTAAGAGCTTTTGTAACACCCTGACCCTTCTCATGGTAACGATATTTTCCGATTTGAGCAAAAGGCCTCACGATTTTATTCTTCCCAGGGGGCCACCCATCCTTGCATTGCACCTGCCTAAGGACGCTTAACTACAGAGTTCTAGTAGGGTCTCTACCACTTGGAAAAAAGCTTCGTTGCTGTATAAGGGTTCAAGATTTTTTCTTTATAGCCCAAAAACTCCATCTCTTTTTCTGATGTAGGATACAAGGATATCACAATCCACCCCCCTTAGGGCTGCACGTCCCCGTGCAGTAGCCTGCCAGCTCCAGTAGCCTACCAGTCCTTATCGACCCACCCACTCAGTAGCTCGCCCACATATTATGCGAGACGGTAGGGGCCCACACTCAGAGGTGGGGAGAGTCGGCTCTAGTACCATCTGTAACACTTCGACCCTTCTTATGGCAATAATATTGTCCGCTTTGGGCAAAAGCCCTCACGGTTTTGTTCTTCCGAGAGGGTTATCCGTCCTTGCATTGCTCCCGCCCAAGCACACTTAACTACAGAGTTCCGCCCAATAACGCTTAACTGCAGAGTTCCGCCCAAGTACGCTTAACTGCAGAGTCACTATCTGTAACACTTCTACCACCTGGGAAAGGATCTCGTTGCTGTATAAGGGTCTAAGGTTTTTCCTTTATCGCCCAGGAAATCCCTCTCCATTTCCGATGTGGGATACCAGGATATCACAGTTTTTTAATCAATAATGAATAACAACTTGGTGGCTAGGGTTTGTATTATAAAGAGAAGGCACAAAATATGAAACCTAGCTGCCTATTTATAACATACACCCAAAACTCTAGCTGCTGACTGCTTCTTAAAGTGTGCACGTGTACGGACCGCTCGATCAGTCTATTAACTGATCGATCGGTCTTGTCAGCCTTGCAACTTTTTGCTTTAGTTTCATTTCTATGTAGAACATGTGCAGAAATAGAGAGTCATTGCAGACCACTCGAAGGACCACTTGATCGATTTGTCGAGCGGTCTAACACCGCTTACAGCTTTTTAATATTTTTTGGTTTATTTCTTGCTACGCTACAGTACACAAAGATACTTTCAAAAGATCAAGTGTCAAATATCAAAGAATAAAATTTAAATTAATTTGTCACAAATTTGTCAAATAAAAAAGTATTAAACCAGATGTTTAATTTTCTAGCAATCTCCCCATTTGATAATTCTGTGACAAAACTCAACAATTTAATTTATCTAATAATACATGCATCAACATTCAATTGAATAAATACACAAACAGCACACTTAAAAATTAGACTCACTAAAAAACTCCCCCAACCAAAAAAAATATTCCCCCCCTTAACTAAGGAACTCTTCTCTCCCCCTTTTTGTCACGAATTGACAAGCAAAAAATACAATAAAAACAAAACAATTCTTTTTGCGTATATAACAAAATTAAAGAACAAATACAAGACTCATGCACATTCAATACGTTTGAAACCACATAATCTAATTAAATTGACCAAAAATATGCACAAAGTCCGAGATAATCTATATTCATATATAGAGGAACATAATTAGAAGAGATTCTATATGAATCAGTGTGTGTGTGACTTGAAACGATTTCAGATTCCAAGATCAAATCTTGTATGTGATCTATGTGCCTGAATTACATTTCTTTATCAAAAATCAAGAAATTCACAAAGTCAAACCAGTTTAGGCCCAATTCACTTTACAGAGTAACTCCCTCTTAACAAAATACTGTAATTTTTTTCTTTTTTTTGTCATTTTCTTTTTTTATTTATTTTTGCTTTGCTTTCATTGGCGGCTTTCACACCAGTACGAACGAAATAATAAGGTTTGCACAGATAGTCACTTTTTCAAGTCAAACATACAAAATCACAAAGAAGAGTGAGTTTAAACATTAAGTTTAAATGGGTCGCCACTATAAAAAAGACCCATTAATAAATTTGAACCCAAGTTTGAAGGATCCATGCATCTATTGGCATTCAAGTGGTGTACATAATAGATTTAACTCTAAAAACGTTCCAACCACTATGAACTAGATTATTCAAAAACAATTATACATATTTAATCTCAAAGACAAAATACTGGGACTTCAGCCATATAAAAATAATACACAAAAATGGTATTCACATCTTAATAAAGTCCGTCACAATTGTTTTTTAAAGACACAAACAAATCAAAATAAACAACAAAACTCACACACGCACA
>JAULJZ010066271.1:0-13284 GCA_032270985.1 Heliamphora pulchella | reverse complement strand
TTTTGAAGGTTTTTGATGACTGGGTTCAAATACCGAGCTTGGATCACCTCCCGAGGATCGTACTGAGGCACTATTCCTATTGTTTTTATCATCGAATTCGCCTAAGATTAGGCAGGGTCAAATTGGGGAGTCTACAATGAGTGGTTTGGGGGGTGTGTTAAATGGCAAGCTCACATGGATGATTTCAATAATTGTCTACATCCTGCTGAGTTGGATGACCTTAGATATAGTTGTATTCAATTCACGTGGTCTAATAACTAACAAGGGGAGTCCTTCATTAAATCTAAGATTGATCGTGCTCTTGTTAATGAGGCATGGGGGATTACCTTGTCTCAGACTAGTGCCCTTTTCTACCCTCCTGGCATCTCTGATCATGCGAGAATTGAAATTCTGCTGAATTTTGCAGGTTTCAAAGCTAAGAGACCCTTCAAATACTTTGACTTTTGGGCGTGGAGCCCTCAGTTTATTCCCTTGGTCAAGCAAACTTGGTAGGAGAAAGTTATTGGCTCTGAGTTGTTTCAAGTTACCAATAAACTTAAATTAGTTAAGTCTAAGCTGAAGCAATTGAATATGGAGTCTTTTAGCGAGTTGTCTACCAGAGTCTTAAATCAGAAAGCTTTTCTTGAGGATCTTCAGGCTCGGGTAGATCTACAACCCACTAATTGTGTCCTGATTGAACAAGAACGGGCTGCTTATAGACTTTACATGGAATTGAGCCTGGCTAAGGAGAGCTTCCTTAAGCAAAAGGCCAGGATTCAGTGGTTGAACTTGGGCGACCAAAACTCTAAATTTTTCTTTAAGTCCATCAATTTCCAGCGTAACAAATCTCGTATATCTATGGTTACCTGCGATGATGGTACGGTATGTACTGATCATCGGGCATTGCTGATCATATTGTTGGGTATTACCAGGATCTCTTGGGCTCCGTGACGAGGCTTGAGTGTATTGATATGGAGGCAGTCAGTGGCCTCATTAGGAACAAGTTGTCTCCTCAGAGTGCTGAGCATATGATTGGTGAGGTTACTGATGCGGAGATTAAGCAGACTATGTGGTCCCTAAAGGCCAATAATGCCCTTGGCCCTGATGGGTTTTCATCCGGCTTTTTTAAAGATGCTTGGGATGTTGTGGGCCCTGATGTCACACGAGCTATTAAAAGCTTCTTTGACATGGGCCATATGTTGAGAGAAGCTAATACGACCCTTATTGCATTGATTCCCAAGGTGCCTAATCCTTCGTCCATCAAGGAATACCGACCCATCTCCTGTTGCAATACTATCTATAAGTGCATTCGAAAATTATTGCCAACAGGATTAAGGGGTCTCTGCTGGAGATCATCTCCCCCTCCCAGTCTGCATTTGTTAAGGGTCATCGCATTGCAGACAATATTTTTCTCTCTTAGGAGCTCCTTAGGGATTATCACAAGCAAAATAAAGGCCCAAAATGTGCGCTTAAAGTTGATCTAATGAAAGCCTACGATAATGTTAGATGGAACTTCATGGAAGCTATTATTCGTTGTATGGGGTTTCCCGATAAGATGGTTAGATGGATTTGTGAGTGTATGTTGACTCCAAGCTTCTCAGTGAGCATTAATAGGGAGCTTAATGGCTTCTTTCCCGGCAAGAAAGGTCTTAGGTAAAGTAACCCATTGTCTCCTTACTTGTCTGTCATGGCTATGGAGGTTTTGACAGATTTATTTTAGAAACTCACCTCCGAGATGCCTTTCAACTACCACTGGTAGTGTGGTAAGGAAAAAATTGTCCATTTGTGTTTTGCCGATGACCTTATGGTGTTTGCTTGTGTTGATATCCATTCAGTTCATGTTGTTAGATGTGCTCTAGATGACTTCAAGAGAATGTCTGGGCTGTCCCCTAGCCCCGCGAAGAGTGATGTTTACTTTTCAAGTGTGGATGATGGGTTAAAGAAGGATATCTTAAACGTCTTGGGCTTTCGTGAAGGTTTGCTCCCTATTCGCTACCTTGGTGTTCCGTTTATCACTACCAAACTTACCTATAAGGACTGTAAGCCTCTTATAGATAGAATTGCCCAGCGCATTCAGGTGTGGACTAGTAAATTCTTGTCTTACACCGGTAGGCTACAACTGATTGGCTCTATTATGTTCTTCGTGCAAGTCTACTGGTCTTCTTTGTTCATCCTTCTAAAAAAGGTCTTCAAGAAGGTGGAGAGTTTACTTAGGTCCTTTTTGTGGAGTGGTTCGGATATGAAATCCTCCGGGGCTAAGGTTTCATGGGAAGGAGGGTGGACTTGGCATCAAATCCCTTGTTATGTGGAATAAAGCGGTCGTAGCTAAGCATATCTGGTTCCTTCTCTCTAGGGGGATAGCTCCCTTTGGTGTATGTGGATTAAGTCTAATATCCTAAGGGGTAAATCTTTTTGGTCGGTTAAGATCCCTCAATTGGCCTCCTGGTGTTGGAGGAAGCTTCTCCAACTCCGTTCCTTTATCAAGCCTTATGCCAAATATGTTGTGGATGATGGGCAGGACACTTTTTTATGGCTTGACTCTAGGCACCCTTGGGGTTCCATCCTCGAAGAGAGGGGCCCGCGCATCGTTTATGACTCCGGTCTTAACTGTCAAGCGAGGGTTTGTAGCATTGTTGATGGTAGTTCTTGGAAGTGGCCCCCGATGGTCTCCTTGGACTTAATTGAGATGGCTCGGGAGGTTTAGTTTTTGCCCGATTCCTCTAAGAAGGATAGTATCATTTGGCTGCTTAATGATGGTAAGTTCTCTATTAGCTCTTTGCGTGAGGCGATCCGTGACCACAAGCCTCGTCCTATCTGGCAAAGCCTTGTATGATTTAAACACCATATTCCTAGGGTCAGTTTTATCCCTTGGGTTACCATTCGTGGTCGGTTATCCACTAGGGATAGGCTTCGGCTCTTTCGCTTAGATTGTGACTATAGCTGTAGTTTCTGCCTTGGTATTGAGGAATCCCATGATCACATTTTTTCATTTGTGCTTTCTCTGCTCAGGTGTGGGCATGGGTGTTAAGTAAGTGCAAGGTTGATTGGTCTGAGACTTCCTGGTCGGATTGGTGGAGTTGGTTTGCCAGTAGTATGGGGAGCTCTGCGTTGAGTAGTATGGTTCGGAAGTTGGCCTTTTCAGCTGCTGTCTATTGCATCTGGATAGAGCGTAACTCCCGTAAATTTCGTGGGTACAAGAGGAGTTGTGAAGCGGTGTTCCAAGAGATCTGTGACCTGGTTATGGGGAGGCTCTCTACTAGACGTCGTGTTTCTAACCCGGCGACCAATAGGTCTATCCAAGAGGAATGGGGGGTGACTCCCGACATTTTTGGTACTAACGTTTAATCTGTTCTCCTTTACATGGGCAACGAAGGGCCAGCTTTACGTGTGAGTTTTGGGATTATTTTATGGAGTGTTGAGGGATACACTGATATGAGTGAGCTATAGAGTGATTTATTCTAACTCTATTTTCTGTAAATGTTTTGTATTGTGTAGATATGCGTGGAAAATAAGGAGCTGTGAGACTTGTTTTCATTTGTTCTGAGAGATAGCAATACAGGATATTGACTGAGTAATGGGTGGCTCCTAACCTATATGAATTGTGTTTTCTCTCTGTACAGTGGCTCTATTTGGGAAGCGGGAGTTAGATTTGCTCCTTCCTTTTCTTTGGAGCGTTGAGTGATACACTTTGAGTGGAGGTATGTGAGGTTGTTTCTGACTATTCTCTCTGTGCGTCCAAGTCCCATGTGATGGCTTACCCCCGCAAGAAGAAACCTCGCATGTGATGGTCCTATGGCCTCGGTTATGGCCTGTGGACTTATATGGGCTGCTTCTCTCTCGGTTTGGTGACTCTATGTTCATATGGGTTTTGGTTACTTTGTTTATAGGGTTTTGGTCTTTTCTCATATAGTTTACCTAGCTATGAGGGATGTTCATAGTTTTGATGGCTTTGTTTATCTGTTTATGTTCACCTTTCTTAGTTGGTGTAGTTTTAATTGTCATCTGTAGTTCCTTGGCTTCCCTTTCGGTTTGGGTTATTGTTCTTTGTTTTGTTGGACTTATTTATGCTCAGTATATAGCCGTCCCCTTACGGCTTGTGTAAGGATTGTGTGCGTGTGTGGGTGTGTGCGTTGTGGGTTGTGTTTGTACAGGATTGTCGGTTCGTGTCATGGCTGGAGCAGTTCTGGCCTTAATCTGGTGGCCCTTTGTTGCTTCAGTTCTGCTCTTTATTTGTGGGTTTTTGGATGTTGGTTTTTGGCCAGTCTTGATGATGCACGGCTTATTGGTTGGGCGGATAGTGCTCTTACTGCTGCAGGTTTTGTCTTGGCTGAATGGTGCTCTTGTTCTCGCTGCTACGGTTTTAATGCTTCAGTTTTTTTCTTGGGACAGTTTCTTGCCGTTCCTTGCTTTGTTTTGCTCTCATTATTAGGCCGGTTTCCTTCTCCATTACTTTTAGGAAGTAATGGGTTTAGCATCTTTGGCTTTTCGCTTGTTATTGGTTATAGGATCACTTTTCTGTAGGGTCGCCTTGTTATAAATGTAATTTGGGTTGTTGGTTTTTTGGTTTTTTTGTGGTTTTGTAAGACTTGGGGTATGCCTCTTGTAAACGTGTATTTTTTTTTCTTTTATATTACATTTAATTACCCAAAAAAAAGAACCAGATATATTTAGCCACAGCAGCTTTGTTCCATAAGATAAAAGGGTTGATGCCAAGCCCCCTTCCTTCCTAGGGATACACACCTCATTTCACGAGACCTTAGCCCCAAAAGATTTTATTTTCGGACCACTCCACAAAAAGGCTCTAAGCAAACTCTCCACTTCCTTGAATACCTTATGTGATTATGAATACATGCTTATATAATGGTTATATTTGTTCTGTGATCGATACTTGAAATAGGGTATGCTAAAATGAGGCGAGTCGTGCTAAGATCACGTCAAAGATAATTTGTGCTAATTGAAAATACTTTATACTTGACTATTGATTGCGTGAATTTGCTAAACAATTCCGTTATGACTTATAGCCATAACGAATCATGATTGAATTAAATGGTTAACTCTAGACTAATACAATTCCATTTGTTACAAGGTTATGGTAAATTCAGAACCCTAATACTTTTTACATTCATAAATCTTTTAAATTAGTTTTATTATTTTTTTTGGGAAAATTAATTTTCAAATCCATTATATTTCATAAACTCAATCAATTTCTTTTTCAAAAGAAATTTAGGTGCTAGTCTGAGAATACCGCAACTTAACTTATTTGTCCATGTTGAAATGATACATGGACTTAACCGCTATCTACCAAATAATTGTTAATTTTAGGATTTAATTATTATTATTGGTATGGTATGACAACGAACCACCTACCTATGTCCACCTTCCACTTCTCCCAGCCGATTACGAGTTCAACTTTTTATATCTCCCATATCACCTACATACAAAATATGTTTAGTTATTTTTATCAATTTAAGAATTATAGATGATCATATTGTTATTTATATATATATTTTTTGAATAGTTAAGTGGGGAAGGGGACCTCAGGATTTGAATCTTGAGTAGAAGTGGGGTATTGGCAGCTCTGGCCACTGGAGCTAGCCACCACTTCAATCATGTTGTTATTACTATTGTGGTGTTGGTTTTTTTATGTCGAGACATAATATATTAATTATTTATTACTTTAAAAATAAGAATTTTAACAAGAGAAAATATTAATTTCTAGAACTAAATTTGTGTTTGGTTCCGTAATAAGAATCTTGTTCGCTTCAAACCTTTTTATTGTAGTGCCATGGCAAAGTTATAATTGTACCGTTGTATTCACCACCTTTGTGTGCTTATTTACCGAATTCTCCAATTATTGAAAATTCTTCTGTTGGAATTCAAACAACCATCATCCAAGGATTCTTCCGTTTCCTCCAAGTTTTTTAGTGAAGGATTTCGAAAGCTCATTCGTAGATGATTTTAAAAACTTATTTTTCTATGCAAGTATAAAGCGCTCTCTCTTTCACTGCTACATAGGGTGTCTACAGAGGCGGTTTAATTACTGGGCAAGTGAGGTGTTTGTGGTCTCATCTAAAAGAACGGTTTTATTTATTATGATATATTTATTATACTTGATAAAATAAAGCGAGAGTTAAAAACATAATAAAATTCAAAATTATTTTAGTGTTTCAAATTACAAAATATATTTTTATTATATGTATTATATTTTAATTTTCATATATCTAAAAATAAAAAGTATCGTAATCTATTGATTATTATTGTTTTAACTTTAATAGTGATTTTTTGGATGATTTGACTCAAGAAACTATTATTAATCATCACTTGTAAATAAATCAACTAAAAAATTTGAATGAGTATACTAAATGTAAAAAGAGAAAGGGTTAAAGAATTAATCCACTCTTAAATAATAATCTTAATAAATATATTATTAATAAACTTGATTATAGAGATGTAATTTGTAGTTTTGCCTTTAAAAAATTAGTTTTCGTTAAAAGTTACTTTCTAAATTTTCAGCTTCTAATTACCCAAAAAAAATAAATTTTCAGCTTCACTATGTGTTGCCTAAGGCCTAAAAAATACTTGAGTCGTCCCTGGGTATAAGGACTAAGAAACTATATTGATTATTTATTTAGAAATTATGTGAATTTTGAGTTATTCATCATTTATTATTTTTAGGTAACTCATTAACCACACGTTGTGCCAAACTGCTGCTAATAATTAAAGCTGTGACCATTTTATCTAAAACTTAATTAAAAGGTCAATTTGTTGACACATACTGAGTTGTTTTTATAGTATTGGTTTGGTAATTTGGTTTAAAGCTATTTTTTTGCATTTTTTTCTTTTAACTACAGAACCAAAAAATTATTTGGTTAAAAAGTGAGCTTAATTCGTTTTAAGGAAAGATATTATTATTTTTTAATCATTGACTTTTTCAAAATTCAAGTAAAAAATGACTAAAAGGCGATTTTAAGTTACCCCAAACAAAAATTAAATGGCATTAACTAACCAAGTAAATTTCCATAATCTTTGTGACATAAATGAGTCAAAATTTACATTGGCTCTGGTTTGGGATAATTTTTTTAAGCCTATTTCATTTGGTTTTGTTTTATCTTTGGTGATTTATTTCATTGTTTAGTAAAAAAATATTATAGTTTTAGACTTTTCACATCAAGACAAGCTTAAAAATAAACAAAATAAATTAAAATTTAGAAAAAAGTTCAGAAAAGACAAAATAAGCCAATATGCCAAAATTTATAATGTATATTTTCATCTTTAGTGAACTTTTTCTATCTTTCGATCAAAATTTTTTACTTTTTTAATTCATCTCATCTAGGTGATTCAAAAAAATAAAAGTTTTTAATTAAAAAATAAAAAAATAAAAAAAGACAAAAGTAAACAAAAATTATAAAATATAGGCCAAACAAGGCCATTATGCAAGGATTAAAAACTTAGTAATAGGATTAGAAAACCAGCTGGTACTGATTAAGTTTAATTTATATATCATACATATGAAATCTGATTACAAATTCATGCAATTAGATTTTGCATCCCCACAAATGTTTATAAACTTACCATGTAAGAAATCTCTATTAATTAGCGTCTACACACAAAATTCGTGCACGTTGGAAAAATTATTAGGTATTGTTAAAATATTATGAAATATTACTTTTGTGGTATTTTTAGCAAATAACAAAATTACATAAACAACTAATTAATTGTCTTATATTTGACTCTGGAAAAATTGAGTTAATAATATTTCATTTGAAATAAGTTTTACTATATCATTAAATGATATCACTATATGAACAAAAATATTTCAAAATTACTGAATAATTTACCAGTGCTAAGTTCTGTTAAATCAGCTCTATTAAATCATAGTCCTTTTATGCCACGCATGCATTGATAGCTAAACTGATCCACGACCCAAGCAGGTATAGTGGGTTCTGTTTGGAATAAATTTTGAAATTTGTACTCTCTTTTTTTTTTTTTACTTTTTTTTCATCCTTTGGCTATATTTTATTTTTTCAGATTGCCTTTTTGATAAAAGAATTTTAAAAGGTAAAGAAACTGATAAAAAGATTTTAAAAAAGTGAATCAAAGACAAAAATAATTAATATAAAATTTGACTTATTAAATTTTTTTATTTTTATTTTTATTTTTTTTATATTTTGATTAAGAAAAAAATTACTTTTTTTTTTTTTTTTTTTTTTTTTTACTCTTTTCAACAAGTGACATTAGAATGAATGCAGCTTCTCTGCTATATATTAAGTTACCGCCCTGTTGGGTTGTGTGAGATTTATATGGATTGATTCTATTTTGATAATTTAAATGATTTATTTTTGTAGTAATTAATGTATAAATTATTTGAGCAAAAAAATAATAAATATTATTAAGTATTTAAACAACTTATATTATTTTAAAAAATAAACAGTTAAAAATACATATTAATATACAAAATAAACTATTTAAATTATCAAAATGCAAAAGTGGACCCACATAATCCAACAATTTGGATCAAGCACAGTAAAAAGCCCCCTAACCCAATCAACAAATTAAAATAATTTCACCAAATAATAAAATATTTAAAATAAAAATTAAATAAATACGTCAGTATCCCAAACAACTTTTAAGTACTTCCCCACCTTTAAAATCCAGAGCACACGTCGCTTGACTTACATCCGACTCTCTCTGTGTTTGGTGTTTGATCCGATCACAGCACTGGCGACCATGAAGCTTCATGCTGCTGCAGCTCTCCTGCTGCTAGCGATGCTGTGCTCGAAGGGCCGCACCGTCTTCGCGGCTATGGACGAGGAAGAGGAGGGCTACATGTACGACGAAATTGCACCGTCGCCGGCAGTGTTGGTCGCCGGAGCGGCCTTCGCTCCGCCGATCTCCGTCGCCGCCGTTGCGTTTTCTGTTGGGTTATATGTAATAGGGGTGTTCGTGCATTGAGCTTTGTCGGCCAGAATGTCGTATTTTACGGCATTCCAAATGAATAATTGAATTTGGGATAATTTATTTATGTATTTTTTCTTGTTTAGTAATTTTTTTAAGTTTAGTTAAAATTGACATGCTTTTTAAATTTTCTTCTGTTATAATAAATTTAAAACTAAAATATTTTGACTAAAACATAAAAAAAATACAATGAAGAGTTATTTTTAGATTTTTTATATGGTTTATTTTGTCTTTAATGCATTTTAAAACTTTAATCAAAATAATTATACTTCTTAAATTCGTTTTATCCCAAACTAACTAAAAAATTAGGAAAAAATAGACTAAAAAATAAAACAAAGAAACAACAAAGTTTAATAAATACAGGTCCAAACATAGGCTAAACATCGTTAAGCAACGAAGTAGTACATTAGGAACATGATCGAAAATTATTAAATACTTTTAGAGTACTATGCAAATGTTGTTATGTGGTACTCTCGATAAATAAATGATTGCAATCTACACAATGTAGGTCATATTTTATCTTCTAGTCACCCAATAAAAATGAGTTATTGTGTTTTTATTATAAATTTATCGCTACCATATAGAATAGGAATACCACATAGATTTGGTATGTAGTACTCTAGGAGCACCAAATAATTACTCGAAAATGACAGTGTTTGGTGTAATTTATGTGGGTAATTATGAATTTTTTGGGGGTAAATTATACTCAACTCCTCTAGGATTTAGGAAAACTTCGGGGACCTCCTCTCATATTATTAAAATGACACTGACCTCCCTTTTATTTTATTTGTCGGTATTAGATTTTTTTTTCTGTTAGCTGTAGTTAGTTGATTGTTAAATAAAAAAATAAAATTTACTAATATTTTCATATTTTTTTTCCCATATTACCTCTCTTTCTATCTTTCCATTTTTGATCCTTCTTGTATCCAAAACCAAAAATCAAAAAACTCTCTCCGTATCCAAAATCACAAACCCCAAATTTTCACCAAGAACCCTAATTTTTAACAAAAAAATCCCTTCATCTTACGTCCAATATTTCTTTTAGATTTTTAATCAACTTTCAGTTAGAAAACTAAATTCAAAAAAAGATCAATAAAAGAATGAATTTGACTGTATTTTCTTTATTTTTCTTCCTTTCGGTGTTTTTTTAAATTTTAAAAAATAATTAAAGAGGTAAAAAAAATAAGAAAAAAGAAAGCTACTAAAAAAGCTTAAAAGAAAAAAGTAATAGCCAAACATGCCCCATTGCGTCAATGCACAAAAAAATGTTTTCCCATCAGTAAAGTAGTCACGCTCATTGTCAACATTGTGCGCAATACATTCATTCTTAAATGCAATAAGGATGAGGAACCCCCCATTGCCCAGTGGTTGGTGCTCTTGGGCCCTCACCCAAACATCCGGGGTTCGACGCCCGGTATCTCCCTCCTCACCTTCTAAAAAAAAAAAATAATAAAATAAAATGCAATAAGGATATACCAATCACTGCTCAGTAACTTCAAATGTACTAAAAAATGTAATGTGTGCTTTAGCACTAAAAATCAACATGCACAACCAACAATCTTCATCCGAGAAGAAGGAACCTCCGCCATTTCTTGTTTCAGTCTTGAAATCAGAAAGCATTTTTATATCTTGAAATCCAGGAAGCTATTTTCTTCGCGATTTGAACTTTCAAGCCGTTGATAGGAAGCTAAAAACGCTGGAAACGGGCTGAAGAATGAAAACCCAGATCGAAAAATGTCAGTGAAGAATGAAAACCCAGATTCCGTTTTCTTCATCTCCTAAAACCCATGAACTGGACATTGAAAACCAAAACAAAAAACAAAAAACTAACCCCACATATTCACCGAAGCATAATGAAAAACGACATTTCCAAAATCTCAATGCATTTGCTAGACGGTGTAAGACCAAAATCACTTAGAACAACGACCGAACTCACGGCGACGGCGTTTCTATTTGGGAGACGGCACCAAAACTGTTGCAGCGAGATCTGTTGAGCACGAAATACTGCTAACAAACGTCTATATGTTAGAACAAATTTCGCTTAGAAATTTCGCTGACAGATTTCTCTTTGTCAGAACAAATTTCAAAACAAATTTTGTTGACAAATTTCTTCTTCATCCGCCTCTCATTTGCATCTTCTTCTTCTATATATATATATATATATAATTGAATTTATAGAAAAGCAAATTATTATTCCCAAATTCAATTGATATGAACCCAAATTCGTCAATTCCTAGACTTAGGACGACGACGCCGGTGTCATCGTCCTCCGTTCGATCTGGAAGGGATCATACACAGAAGGGTCAGAAGCTTGGTTCAATTCTTCCCAAGCTAGAACCATTTATACCAAGAAAAGGTCACGACCCAAAGGAGTTGAGATCATGGGCCAAGAAAGACCAAAAAGTAAAAATTAAAAACTTCGATTTTCCTCGGCTAAATCACAACAAACCCACACAAACCTAATTGAATACACGTGAGTTGTTCCAACCTTCCAAAACCTCAATCGCAACGACCGAAATCCACTTCGAGGAGTGGCAAATTCTTGCTGCCGAATCGAGAAATCGAAACACGAAAAATTGAGATGACAAAGAACCAAAATAAAATAGCAAATAGACAAAGAAAACCATAGTGTTGGGATTTCAGAGTTACGGTGTGGAGAAGAGAAGCCAACCAATCCATTGAAAAATAAAAAGGGCAAAAAGGTAATTGTACTTGTTGAGTTAACAGAGTTAATCGATAATATTTGATAAGAGAAGTTAGTGTAATTTTAGAAATCTCAATAGAGATCTTTGTATTTTTACTTAATCTCATGGGAGGTAATGTAATTTACCCATTTTTTTAAATTTTAGACTTTGTGTCAAAATCTTGTTTATTGTAATTTATTATTTATAAAAACGATTTAAATTTTGGAATTTGACGATCATCTATCCCATCTTCTTTAATTCCATCTCAAACTCTGGAGTGTTTTTACGGTACAAAAAAGATTGTGATAATCAGCATAAGGAGAGAATAAAAAAAATTTAAAAAATTATTTTGTGGAATTCTAAAATGGTTGAAAATTAAAATTTATTTAACTTAAAATGAATAATGAACCTTGACTTAAAGTGGCTTAAATGGTTATAAACCAATTAAAAGTTGCTATAAAAAACAATATTTTATTTTCACATAATACAATATTCAATATAGATCTCGACAAATAAATTTTAAATAAATAATTTTTTTATAAAAAATAGATATATTTGAGAAAAGATAAGATTTCTTAAGAATATACACTACAAGAAAATAAGATTTTTGTGTCGGCTCGCTGCCGTCGCAAAAGGTTATTTGCGTCGGTTTTGCGACGGCAAATGGGGAGGCAACTATTCCGGTCGTAAAAGGGTTTTGGCGACGGCACGTAGCCGTCGCAAACATTTACGACGGCGCTTTATGCTTTTAGCGACGATAATATTTGCGACGCAAATACTTATTAAAAATTATGTTTTTACCGTTGCAAATAGTAGCGACGGCTTTGTATTCATTTAGCGACGGAAAATGCCGACGCAAATACTATTTACAAACGTGTTTTTGCAACCTTGCAGTACTGTCGCAAATACTATTTTAAATATATACTTATTTGCCACTGCATAATTGCGGTCACAAAAAACTTCTTGCGACGGTATAACTCCCGACGCAAATGTGTTCCTTTTGCGACTGCTAAATACCGACACAACATGTGTTCATAATACTTGTCTGTTGCAAATGTTTTAGCGACGATAATAATTTCAATGCAAAAAATAAAAATAAAAATTTATCCATCCATTTACATCCTAACATTCATTCATTTATTTATAACAATATATCAAATGTTATCTATTTGTAATAATATTCATATCCATTCACATATTAAAATATTTAAAAAGGACATATTTATCAAATACAAATCAAAATATATTAAAAAGTACACCAAATGTTTCAAAATAATATTTAAGTTTCAACAAGTACAACTCAAAATAAATCTTTCTTATTTCAACCTGTACAATCCAAAATAAATCTTTCTTCATCTCTAATTGCTTTGCCCCGCCATCACTTAATCTTTTTCCTTCTTTAACACCTGAAAATCAATTAAAATTATTTTGAAATATGATAAGTATTTAAATCATACAATACACGTATATATACATGAACTAATAAAATTAAGTTGCAATATACATGGCAATATTGCCAAATAACATATCGGCCAACAGCTACATGCATGATAAAAAGAAAAAAATCAATATTTTCTCAACAATGCCACGTCAAACTTTAAAAGCATCCTTTAACAATTAAGGAAACTTGATGGCATTTTGGTGCTTATTGAAAAGGTAATCCAAA
>JAULJZ010066260.1:0-13285 GCA_032270985.1 Heliamphora pulchella | reverse complement strand
GCCTCCGGATCCTCAGAACTCTGGACCCCCGGACCCCTAGGAACCTAAACCTTCGGGTATTTGAACCCCGGACCTCAAACCCTCGACAACTCCATACCCTCAACCCTTTGAACCCTAGATTGGTGATACTGTTGGTAGAATGATAGTGCTGGCGGTGGTGACAATGGTGCGATGGTAAGGGCAAAACATGTTTTCTGCTATAAAACATTTTCCACAAAAATTAATTTATTTTTCATTGACTTGGAAAATATTTTTTGTTGACTTTTAATTTTCGTCGTACCAAACACCAGAGAATGCAGAAAATATTTTTCCAGGAAATATTTTCTGTCGAAACAAACGGAGCCTTAAAGATTTTTTTATTGTCGAATCTCTCTCTCTCTCTCTCTCTCTTAACGGAAAGAAGAAAATAGAAATGATCATTTTTGGATATTCTTAAAAGGTTTTGAAACAATTCATTGTTTTGGTATGTTTTGTATTCTTTTAGTGAAAACATTGGAATTTTGATATTCACTAATATTTTGTTTTTAGTTCGGCCGTTTCGATGGAAATGAAATGAAATTGTTCATCTCCATGTCCTCAAGAGCTTGCCACTTTCTATTTATGTTAATCATCAAGCACATAGGTGCAACCATTGAAGCCTTCGTCACTATGATTGAGATGCATCCACTAGCCTAACACTTCAAAAACTGAAGGACATAAGCTATCATGAGTCTTGACCATAGTTACCAGAATTGTCCTCGAAAAACTTGTTTAAAAAAACTGAATGGAGACAAGACTCAAGAAATTTGAAGGAAAAGCTCTAAAACATTTTTATCATTCCATTATGATGTTCTAGCATAATTTTAAGCACTTGTTCTAAACTTTTGAAAGATTGAAAACTCCCCAGAAACTTGCATTATCATATTCTCTCTCTCTCCCCCTCTCTCTTTCTCTCCCTCTCTCTCTCTCTCTCTATATATATATATAATGTGTGTGTGTGTGTGTGTGTGGGGTGTGTGTGTGTGTGTGTGTGGTGTTTCAAGTTTCTATATATATTGTGCAGAATTAGTACTTTAATTCATGATGCGACTATCCTAGTGCATTAAATTACAATTTTAAGTTTGTTAATTTTTTTAATTAAATATCACATCGATCTTATATCACCTTTCATTTCCATTTCCTATAATATTTTTTAACTACTTCTCATGCTTTTGTTTCCATATTGTTCTCCACTTTCATTAAACTGCATTGAAAATGGAAAAAAATGGCATTTTTCAATGCTCTCTGACAACCTCACAATGAAGTAACAGATGTCTTACTGATTCCCCAACCATTTACACTCAACACCAATTGCATAGCAAATAATCCTGTTTGACTAGATTATCAATAGTGAGAATTGAGTCCAAGGCTGTACTCTAAACAAAGGAGGAAGGGCTATTGGAGAAGGCAACATAATAACATATTTATTTTAGTGAAATGAGTAATTGTGCAGATGTCAATACTGCGGTGGGAAAAAAATGGGAGAAACCTGAACAATAACAAATGGACCAGTGATAAATTGAACCATTGAAGAGGAGATGAGAAAAAAAAACAAAAAACAAGAATAGTTTCAAGAAAAAAGAGAGGTAGATTGACAAAAAAAATAAAAAATTTGTTGTCGTGCTGTAAAATAGACAATTGAGATTCATGAACACTTCCCATACAAAGAAAAGAATAAAACTAGAAAACAGTGAAAAATATTCTAATTAACAACTGAAGTTCTAAATCTCACGCTTATGCCTTCATCACTATTTCCTTTGACATCAGCTATGATGGTTGGTGTCACAGGGTCAGTTATTTACTACATGAATTTGCCATGGCACTAAGTAGGACACTTGTTATCTGTCAACAGCCCCTGCATACAGACACCCACACAGAGAGGCTTTTGTAGGTAAGTCACAAGATTTGCAGGACAAAGTTCCAACCTTTCAATATGCCAAATAATTATAAAATAACAATCAAGGGATAAGTCAAAAGTAACAATCAAGGGATAACTCAAGTAACAATCAAGGGATAACTCTCTCACACCACTTCCATGGCCTTGGAGTATCTTGACAATACATTGGCAGAAATAGGTTACAATCAGCTACACGAAATGGCCTATGGCCTGACATGTGCCATATGTCCTAACAGTTAACACACAACTTCCTAGGATATGAATGTTGATTCTGTCTAGACACACTGCCAATCACCCTATAACTGCCTCTGGCATCATCCATTGAATCTGTGACACAACTGTTCCCTGGCCAGCAACTGCCATTCTGGTGGGCATTGGAAGTCACATGCACACTGCATCCATCTTCTGCTGTGCAATAATAGCATTGGTTCCCTTGCTTGTGCTTGTGCCAGCCTAAATCCATGCCTTACACTGATTGCATTGCACTCACAATCACCTTGTTCACTCATATCCGAGCCACATGGGCAAATTATGACCTGGGGTGTTTCGTTTGCCTCGTAGCAATGCTTGTTCACAGATCAAGGATCAGCACCATGCTGTCACCATCACTGATCACCTTGCGTCTTGGGCACGCTTCCCTCAGGCCTGGACAACCAGGGTTGTTATTGGTGGAAGGTTCCACCACATGCCACCCAAGTTGATGAACCCCGCAAGCTGGGGTGCTAACAGTTTGACTCTTGAGTGATATGCAATCACGTCCTAGAAGGTCCGACTTACTACAGGTGAATGGTTAGCAATAAACTATTGTTCGGTAGTAATGTTATTTGACAGTAACGTAGGGATAGGATTTTCTCTCTTTGTCCTCCCACCTCATGTCATCCTTTCTCCTTCTACATACCTAGGTGGCTAGGCCTCATAAAAAGCTTACAAAATTGTAAATTGCCTCCAATTCCCAATCTCATATTGCTCCAATGAAATGATTATGCAGTCCCACAAATATAAAACTGCAAATAATATGTGGCAAGTGCATTTTTATTTGGTGCTAAATTTTTAAAGAAATGTCACCGCACCAAACATCAAGCCATAATCTAACTCTGGCCATTTTAGACTAAAATTTCACATGCTTCAGAAAAACTGATCACTCTTATTGAATTGCTTTCAATATAATCAGATATGGTCACCTTACTTCTCTTGAGGTCCATCCCCTTCTCTTAACCAAAATTATGTAGAGACCTAAACCCGTTTTGAATATTTTGTTACTTGATGTTTTTGGACCGAGCATTGTGGGTTCCACTTTGGTGGTACCCGGCTATTCTCTCTCTCCCACGACATCTACACAATATGTGTAACGCATATACGAACTATATTTTGTCTGAATCTCGTAGAGCCAAAGAAGCAAAGGTGATCTACGAGTTGCCAATTGGATTTTTGTTTCGACGACTTCCAAAATTGGGTGTTTCCTTCCCTCTTCATTTTTTCTTGTTTTAAGGTAGATTTTCTATGCCCTTCGGTGAATTTGTGTGATTTATCCATGTATATTGCCATATCTTAGGTGGCGTGGGCTTTGAGTATTTGAAGCCATGCCCTTGTTATATAAATGTGTCTTTTTCCAATGGTTATTGCTTTGTTTGGAATTTCTAGAAAGAAGCATAAAGTAATGGTTTTATGGATAGTTTAGGAAATTTTTTGTTATCAATCGAATTGTGAAATTGGATGCATGTACTGTTACATGGTCTTGGGTAAAACTCAACTCAAATGTTAGTTATTGAGTTGAGGGTGCCCTCACGCTTATATACTACACATTACTTTCGTAATTAGGTGATATGGGACTTCGCTTCACACCCTCCCTCACGCGCAGCGTGCTCACTCGGCAGCACCCGCGGCATGCAGGCCAGGGCCACGCACCCTACCCATTCCCGGTACTCTAGCTCTGATACTATGTCAAGTCAACAATTATCGTAAAAGCTGAAACTGTTAGGAAGTGGGCTCAACAATGTATATGAAGCTATCCAACACTCCCCCTCACGTGCAATTCTATCTTGCACGTGGAGATACAAACAAATTGAATTAAATAAGTGCATTAATAAAGATATTATATAGTGCACAATAACAAATGTAACATGGAAACAAATGAGATTTGAACTTAGAATCTCCTGGAGCCAAAGCTCTGATTCTGTGTTACACGGTCTTGAGTAGAATTCAACTCAAAAGCTACCTATTGAGGTGAGGGTGCCCTCACACTTATGTACTTCACATTATTTTTGTACTTAGGCGATGTGGGATTTCACATCACACTTACATGTGATTTAAGTGATGAGACTGCATTGATGATGAAATGGAGAGATTTTCATTTAAATTTGGTTTAGATATGTTATTGAGGAATTTGTTACTTTTTGAGAAATTTTTGTTGAATTAGAACATTGGAAAATTGTGGTAAATGCGTTGATTTGAAATGGAATAGAACTTTGGGTTGAAAATTGGATTTTGAATGATGTGTTTTTGAGACTTGGTTTGACAGGGTAGTGGCTTATTGTATTGGATTGATTTTGATTATTTGGGATGAGTCACGAGAAATAAAAGGGATATGATATACCCGTCCGTGAAAGATTGTAAATTTGCCCAAGTGTAGTTGCATGTTCTTTCAAGTTAGAAGTTCGCAAAAAGTTGATAATTTGGGACTTGTGCGGTGCAAAGTCGCTATGTGTTCGTTTGGTATGCAAACAACCTGAGATTTATGGAACTTGAACATAGAAAGGAATTGGAATCGTTTTTAAAAACGTAAATAGAAATTGGAATAATAGGAAAGATGGAATCGTTTTAAAAAACGTAAATAGAAATTGGAATAATAGGAAAGATGGAACTTGAAATATGGAATTTGGTTTGTGTGGTGTGTGTGCATGTGATGAAAAGACTTGGTTTATGAAAGAAAGAAAGTGTTTAGGGAACTAATGAATAACTCTTCAAAACATTTACTTAGGCATTGTATCTATAATGTTTGTTTATCTTGGCATCCATCTATTCAACGACATATAATCTATCTCATGATTTTCTATTGGGTAATCATGTCAAAGGAAATTTCAGCTTTCGACGTGGACTAGAGGGCTTGAAGGGTCCAAGATTTTTTTTTTTAATTTAAATTTTTTATTTTGGATTGATTGGTTATTGATTGTCATTGTTTTGTTGTGAAAATGTTGTAAGGCCATGTAGTTTAGGATACTATCTTTAGTACCAAGACCCTCCTACTAACGTTGCTGCCCGTGCTCCTGTTTTGGTACCTTGCTCCCGCTCCATTTTGAAACCTTGCTTCGGCTCCTGCTTTGAAACCTTGCTCTCGCTCTTAACCATTATACACTCTTTTATGTTCCTCTCGCTTCCCCTATCCCGCTCCTGCTCTCGTTCTTGCCTTTGCTCCCGCTTCGTGCAACTATGATACTATCTATGGGATTCATGTTTTGAGTAGGAGAATGATAAACAAACATAAGAATATTAGTAATTTGGATAGTTGAATGAAATATCCTTCATGAAGGCTTTGTTCAGTTGACGGGAAAATAATGGAAAAAAAAATAACCGTTTTACTTTCCTACATGCGTGTTCAGTTGACTCAGGAAAATGTGGGTCCTACAGTAATAATTTTCCAGCTAGGAATTTTTTTTTCCACAAGTTATATCTAGTCAAAAGTATTAAGGATTGTACTAAATTTTCTAAGTGACCTTACGAAATTAACCAAATTGACGACAACTTTATTGTATAAATAAATAGGTGATTGGGGTACTCCACGAGTTTCTTTGAGGAGTGATTGGGGTACTCCCCAAGTTTCTTCTTTAGTGAATTGTGGAATGAGTTTTGGTAAGGTAGGGAAGGGGGATCGAGTTAGGTTTTTGTCGGACATTTGGTGCGGTGATGTGGTGTTGGGCACGACGTTTCTTGATATCTTGATTTTGGCTAGGGACAGGGATGCCATCGTTGTGGATTATGTCTGGCGATGTGCAGGATTGAAAACAAATGCCTGATGTGAGAAATCAATATGTATAAACCAATTAATACTTGAAGAAGCTGAAAGCTTGCTTTGTGGTTTGCTACTCGACTCATTGTTTTTTTTGTATCCATGCACCCAGATCTAATTTTTGGATACTTTTTAGCCAAGTTCGTGTATTCCATAGTTTTGAGGTTCATTTGTTCGATTCTTAAATACGCGCTCGTACCCGAGTTCGTGTAACATAAATTGGAGTTTGACAGAGGGCCATAGAATACTTTTCCCTTGGAAGAGTGTGTGGAAAGTTGGAGTTCCTACTAGGGTAGCTTTCTTCAGCTAGTCTACAGCTTATGGTCCTCACACTTGATAATCTTATTTGGTGGGGCCTTATTTTGGTCAATAGGTGCCCTTTGTGTAAGAAGATGGAGAGTCTGCTGCTCGCTTCTTCACTATATTTTCTCGAGGGAGTTATTGTGGTAGTTTGTGCTATTCATTTTTGGAGTGGAGTGGGTTTTTTAGGAGGAGGTAGTCGTTATTCTTACGGGGTGGAAGGGAGAGAGAGTATCCACAACTCAGAGAAAGGCTTGGTAGTTAGCAGTGTGTAATGTGATCGCTTTGGTGCAACGCAATAGAAGATTTTGTGACGGGGTGGAAACCTCAATACACAGGCCGAAGGGTACTTTTCTCAGCACAATTTGTATACTTGGCTTTCTCAGAAAGGAGCTTAGTCTATTTTTAAAGCTAAAGATTTCATTGACTCACTTTCTTTAGGTTGGCTCCTTTTTTGAGGAGTTTTTTTGTTGATATTTCTTTTGTGAGAGCATTCTCTTAACACCCTTTCTTTTTATTGTATTTTATCTTACTTATCAAAAAACCCAAACAGGTAATGGAAATTAGTGTATTTCCTTTTTCTTTTCCCCCTTTTATTCCCTTTTATTTCACTTTTCTTGTGGATCATTTTGTTGTATGATTTTTATGACAACTGAAGAGAGCCTAATGTATTTGAATTGGATTTATGCTTTGAGTTACTTTAGAATTGGTGGAATCTTTCTGAGAAGCTAGTAGATGTGTCTTTGAGCTTATTTTATACGTATAACTTTGTTTGGGAATTGTGTGATTTGTGGAGAACTTATGACCTTGGTTGGACTTAGGGTTAACATTTGAAAATGATATTTGGTCTTTCATTTCTGATTTCTACCGTCCAGGCAGACGTCACGGGCATCCTAAGAACTTATATCTGGTTTCTGAACATTTATCTCTGCTTTGCACCATCTGGACGGAGATGATAGGTGTCCAGTTGGCTTAATCCAGAATTTTTCTTGCAAATCTGTCTTGTTCCATTTGGATGGAGCTTTCCGGTGTCTGGATGGAGGCCACTGATGTCGGAATATGGGTTGTAGGCGTTCGGTTGGCTGACCCCAGATTTCCTCAGTTGGACCATTGGCCTATTTTGACATTGTTGGAAATCCAATTTCTTTAAAGCCATCTGTTTTTTTACCTCCATTTTTCCTTAGTTATCGGACCTCATACCAGGGCTTTATCTATTCAAATCTCACATTCTCAGGTCTCCACAATCTGGAGCGTGACATTTTCTATCCACCACTACCTTAGCTTCTGGTCTCGGATGCATATCGCCATAGCTGTTTCTCCAATAATGCCCAATTAAATCTTTGTAAATTTTGAATGTCCTACCTACCTACTTTGTTTAGAGTAAACAACATCCCAATTTTAAAAGATGCTTGTTGAACGCTTCACGTGCAAGCCACCCATAAGATGATCCTTTGAAGTGTCTTACGTGTCTTGGCATGTAGTAGGATTGGTGAAAACATATATGAAATAAGCGCATTAACAGAGCAAAATACGTTTCACTAGAGTGAGCTTCTACTTTCAATTAGTGCCTTCAATTAGTGGTGTTTCTAAGTTGCCAGTATCTTCTTTCAAAGCATCCTACAGCACCACTCTGAATGGCTTTGGTCTTTGAAAAAAGAGCCTAGAGGGATTCCCAAACTAGAATTGGGAAGAGATCTCGCCCTAGAACTGAACTCATATGCCAACCTGTGGGTATCATGAACCTTTCCACTGGACTCGATTCACTCCTGCTCAATTTAATTCACCACTTAAAAAATTACCTCAAAACAAACCAACATGCACATGAAATTTTCAATAGATCCCCATCTGCCCCGTTAAAGATAATGTCATCTACCATTAAAGTAAATGAGAAATGGTTACTAACTCTCCATGCACCCTGCTAATCTTGATTTCTTTGACTGTACCTCCCTTCACAGCTCGAGTTGATTAGCCATCTCAGATCCACCATCACTACAATAAATAAGAAGGGGGATAACGAATCTCCTTGTCAAATAAGGCTCGAACTATGGAAGCGGCTTGTGGAACCATTCACCAAATTAAATATAATAACATAGAGATGCATAAATAAATCCAAGATTGAGTTAAAATGATCGTAGGCCTTCTTGATATCTACTTTTTAAATTTTTTCTTTTATGTCGTTACAGACTCGAAAATCCACACATTTATTTGGCATGTGGATCACATCCAAAATCTTGCCCACAAAGGCATTTTGGAATTCAGAAACAACAAAGCCCACAACGCTCTTTTTTGCCAACTCAATACTTTTGCCACAATCACATGCATGCAATCTACCAAGCTAATATACGAAAACATCCAAGCTTTTGTCAAAGGACCCTATCTGAAAGAAATTCTGCACGATGGCCATAACATGAAATATTTTAGGGTGCGCTTGTTTGACAGAAATGAAAGCTGTTAATGGGAATCTCATTTCCGTCCTGCTGATTTCCCTTGTTTGGTGTCTATTTTTGATGATGGGTGTCCGATTGCCAGAGGAATTAGATTCCTTCATACAAGCAAAAATGCTTAATTTCACCATGGCGCACAAAATCAAGTGTAAGAAAGGAGTTTTGTGCCTTACTGATGAAGACAATAAATCGGAATAAGACAATAATACAAGAATAGGATTTATACTCTTATAGACATTTTCAAAGTAAATATCTTTAATAAAAATGAACTGAATTATATTCTTTTGTATTGTGTTTTGCTAATTGTGGATAGAAGTGAGTTCAAAAAACAAATTTGAAAGTATATTTTCTAGTTAAAAACTTAGTCATGGCAGGCTCACAAAAACTAACACATTAATTTGCCAGCCTAAGTAACAATTTTAAGGACATTTTTCACCAATTTAATATATAGTCAATTCTATTATTTTCTTATATGTGATTAGATCATCTATCAGAATGCAATGAAATCTCCTTTCTGGTATATTCTGATCCAGGTTCAAACTTAAAAATACGACTAATCTTAATTATCTCCTGCCTAGGTGTAAGATCTTATACCGATTCTTGAACTCCTATTCTAGACTATCCTATTGGTTTATCTGAATTTCAAGCATGTTGCTTTTCAAGTGCAAAGATTCTTCTGGTTAATGTGGTACATATATTTACATCAAAAGGCGTTCTTGGCATTCATCTTCACTAGCTTATTGCATTTGCTTTGAGTTCTCTTTTGTTATTTTGATTTTTTTTTTCGGGGGGGGGGGAGGGATAATTTCTTACTGGAACATTGAGATGTTAAACATTTTCACTTGCCAAGTCATTGTCTCAACTGTTTATGTATTGTTCTGCAGGATTTTGAAGTGTTAGAGTGCCTTAGATGGGAAGCAGTCATAGTTGATGAATGCCAGTGGACTGAGACATCCAAACAGTTTGAACAAATTAAAATTCTATCCACTGAATTTAGGGTTCTCCTTTTCAACGACCAATTAAAGGTACAGGAACTCTTTGACTGTTTATATTATTTAACACAGGTCACCCTTAGCAATCCTTTTGGAATCTGCAGGACAGCGTAGCTGAGCACCTTAATCTGCTGTCATTGCTTGAACATCCCAGTGATTTGGATTCTAGTGGTTGCCCAGAAGCTGACTTAAATGATGTTCTTGTTAAATTAAAGGAGAGGTTGACACGGTTTATTGCATATGAAAGTTATGACTGCAAGTCAAACTCTTCTAGATATGTAGAGTACTGGGTTCCAGTTCTGATATCCAATGTCCAACTTGAGCAATATTGTGCTACTCTACTTTCAAATTATATGTCTCTGCGCTCTTGTTCCAAGAATGATCCTGTCGGGGCCCTTCGTAATATTCTTATTTCGACACGTAAGGTATGGTCGGATTTACTTCTAGCATCAGCTGCATAATTATATGTGATCCATATGCTGTTCAGAGCTTCTTTTTTCCTTCCGCGTACTCATTCTTGAATTACATCTTTGCCCATTTTTTTTTTCATTTTTTATGTTTATTATTTAATTAATCAGATTCTGCAAGGTAACATTGCAAGAATCCTTTTTTGATCAGCAATTGAATAGCTGTAAGGGCTATTTCATCTCCTGCCTTACAGTTGAATGCTCCGGGTCGAGTGCCCGGCTTTTAACCCCACCTTTTAATCCGCTTTCTGAGGCATTGCTTGAATGGTTTTTGTTGATAGTGTTGTGATCACCCCTACGTTGCGGATGAAAATTTGCAAAGCTTCTTAACTAAAGATCTTCCTGTGGTTGAGTATTTGGATGTGGGGATAAAGGCAAGTGGCAAGTTGCAACTTCTTGATAAAATACTCTCAGAGATTCAAAATCGAGGACTAAGAGTAGTAATTCTTTTTCAGGTACGTGGGGTGGTCACTTTAATTTGAACTATGGGTTTAATACAATTTTTGTAGAACTGTAGTCTGTTGAATATAGTATATACCATTCTAATCTTTTTATTTGTTTATCTCTGTCCTCTTATTCATTTGATGTGATTTTCTATGGGAGGACATAGATATTTGATTAAGATTTATCAATTCTTCCTAGTGTTTTAAATTGAGGTTTCGACGGGCACAACGGTTGCAGTCATGTGCAACAGATATTTGGAATATTAGTCAATGCGTCACGGGAAATTAAAACCGAAATATGATTATTTTTTAAGCACTGTCAATTCCATAAAACTCGTTGATAAGTATGTTTTAACGTTATCTATATCAAATATAATGTTTGTAGCGATTTTTAATAATTATTTTGACACCTAAAACGTGTTTTGTAAAGTAATGTTGAATTTTATTTTGCTTTTAAGACACAAAAAAGTTGGATGTTTTGTATGGTGAAAAATCTCACTATTTAGGATATTAGAAATGCTACTAAAATAAATGACTCAGGACAATAAAGCATGCAAAAGTTATTATTTGTTGCTGCAAGGATACAAAATGATATGATAATTGACATTAGAAGTAACGAAAAGGGAGAAAGTATCACATAAATGGCCTGGAATGGAATAAAATATGGACAAATGTGCTTGGCATAGTTCTTGTATTTATATGAGTTCTTCTCGTGTAACGGTGCCCATAATGGGGGTATCGGCCAACTGATACTCTTGTGAATTTTCGTATCACCAATTTTGTTGTGTAGCCAAGTTGTTACCTTATAAAACCGGATATTTAGAACACCAATTCTGCCAAAGAGACCCATAAGGTTTGCACAAGCTTTAGTGACCATTAATTATGGTCACTGAATACTCTTATCCATGTTCCAGTGGCTATAAATTCTCATCGTTGAACCTGCATTGGCATTGGTTTTTAAATATTTTCCAGATTTCATGCTGTTTGTAAACTAAAGCTCATTTCCTTTATGTCTTGCTTCACCATGATCATTGTTTGAACATGCAGTACATGCAGTAAGTGGTTATATTTGTTTCTTTTAAGTTTTGAACTATTCAAGATTTCCTCTCTCTCTCTCTCTCTCTCTCTGTATGTATGTATATATGTATTTGCAAAACCACACACAATCTTTGTCTGCAAGGGACAATAAAGTTTGTGTTGGTTATTGTTTGACTCTCATTGGTACAATATTTTTAACAGTCAATCGGTGGTTCTGGAAGGGATTTAATTGGAGCTATATTGGAAGATTTCATAAGACAAAGATTTGGTCCAGATTCTTATGAATGTATTGCCGGGAGTGTTCTCCCATCGAAGAAGAAGAAGCAAGCTGTTCTAAACAAGTTCAACGACAAGGGTAGTGGGAGATTTGTGTTTTTAATAGAAAATCGCGCCTGCCTTCCTAGCATCAAATTGTCATCTGTGGACAGCATAGTCATATTTGATAGTGATTGGAACCCAGCAAATGATATAAGAGCACTACACAGAATATCAATTGATTCGTCCATTGAGCAGATTAAAATATTCCGCTTATATTCATCTTGTACTGTGGAAGAAAAAGTTCTAATCCTTGCAACGCATGATGGTACTATCGATAGCAATTTACAGGGCATAAGTCCAAGTATTATTCACTCACTGCTCATGTGGGGGGCCTCATATTTATTCAATAAATTAGATGAGTTTCATGGTTGTAATATCTCTGCCACTGGTGCAAATATTTGTCTTGAACCATCACTTCTCAAAGATGTAATGGATGAGTTCTTGAATTTACTTTGTCAGCATGGTGAAAATAGGAGTACAAACAACTCTCTCATTATTAAAGTACAACATGGTGGGGGAGCCTACAGTAAGAATGTTCCATTGCTTGGTGAGCTAAAATTTCAGTTGTCGGATGGAGAAGTACCCACTCTTTTTTGGACAAAGCTGTTGGAGGGAAGGAAATCACAGGGGGTTTTTTCATCTGGTCCATCGCAGAGGAACAGGAAAAGAGTCCAGTATTTTGGGGACATGCAAAAGAAACCAGAGGCCGAAACTGATGAAGTTGTAAAGAAACGCAAGAAAGTGGCGAGCAATAGTGCTGATCCTGCTGCATCCTCTCTCAAGCCCACACCCAAAGAAGCTGTACTTCGAGGAGACAGAGGAGGTAAATAGCATATGCTATTTATCCAAATTGTGATGATCATTCTGTTATTCTCCAAAAATAGTCCATGTGCAATGAAGGTTAAATTTTTTGTGGAAATGTATTATTATTCAGATATGGTGTTTTAATCTTGCTGATGGCTTCTCTGCAATCTGCAGGAGGTTCTGGAGTTCCAGCTGGTAGTGATTCTCAATTTCTGCCAATGTCAACTGCTTTTGTAACTGAAGCACTCCAAGGAAACGAATCTTCCACCGCACGCTTTCCCTCTAATGTTGTCTCATTGTTACCTGAAGTTCACTCGGTTGAGTCTGAGGAAGGAATAGGATTGTGTGATGTGACAGAGAGTCTCCATGTTCTCCTGAAGCCTGAGATTTCTGAACTCTGTGAAATCCTAAAAGTCCCAGTACGTATCCCATTTTTTTTGGCTTCTTATGACTCTCTCTCTCTCTCTCTCAAAAAACACTTACTTCCTCGGGGGGGGGGGGGGGGGGGGGGGGGGGGGGGGGGGGGGGGGGGGGGGGGGGGGGGGGGGGGGGGGGGGGGGG
>JAULJZ010066249.1:0-13285 GCA_032270985.1 Heliamphora pulchella | reverse complement strand
ATCACAAATGTGATTTGTTTTGGTAGTTAAGGATATCCGATTAATTTGATTTTTTATAGTAATAATATATAAATTAAGAACAATAAAATACACGGTTTATATCATCAAAATGTATTTATTTTGATTGGGAATGTATTTTGCTTGTGAATGTATTTTGCTGAATTTTGGTTGGAACCGTTAACCGAACCTTGTCTGATCCGTTGTCACGGATCGGTTCCGGTCCGGTTCCATTACTTGAACGGTTCGGAGACGGTTCCAAAAAACCTGGAACCATTATGAACGGTCTGATTCTTGGTTTTTTGAAAAACTGGTCCAATCCGGACCATGTGCACCCCTATGCATTATGGGATGAAAATCTATGACTAAACCCTTCAATTCTAGTCGATTTTGGATTAAGCTTTCATGAAATTTCTTTAAAGTATACTTAGTAAAAGAACTACTTTTGATTCTCGATTTCTTCTCCATAGAAATTCGAAGATCAAGCAAGAAAAGAGAGAGAAAAGGTACCTAGGGAGAGAGGTTTTTGACCCGAACTTGATGCTTCAATTTCTATTTTTTCATCTTACTCATAATAAAATTTTATATTTCCTTTATTTCTTTGTTCTCCCTCAACCAAGAGGGTAACCATTCAAACTAGACAGTGCGACTACAAATTCAAAAAGTGTAAAAAATTAGAACTGAAATAGCATATGGATCATATTGCAGGATACGGAAACAAGATACATGCCGTATAAGAAACCTGCCTACGAATTTTTATGTAACAGTTGTGTCTGAGAATGAAGAAAATCCCTCTTTAGGGAAAGAACAGATCGATCGGTTTGAGGACAGATCCATCGGTCTGAAGCAGCTCGCAGCAGTTTGTACAGACTACAAGAAAAACTGAGAATCTATCTTGACCGATCGATCAGTCTGAAGACCGTTCGATCGGTCTGTACGTGGAATACCCTGTTATAGCTGCTAGGGCTTGCAACAGCCGTTATGTTTTTAGGTTTTCTCGTGGTTTCTTTTGTTTGCTCTCCCCATAACTTTCTTTTCTTTGTAATCTCCAAGGAATATAGTGAAAGTGTGATCCCGTGGATGTAGGTGCGACTTGCCGAGCCACGTAAACCTTGTGTATTGTGTGTGATTGTCTCTGTTTCTTTCTTTTTCGTTCTTATTCCGTGGTTGTGCATTCTTTGGTTGATCTTGGACGGGATTAGTGATTGCATTCTAATCCCTAACAACTAGTATCAGAGCTCCGGGTTAGGAGAGTTGAAGAACACACATAGCTAAGAAAGAAGATAACAACTAGTATTAAAGCTTCGGGTTAGGAGAGTTGAAGAACACGCATGGCTGAAGAAGGAAAATTGACAGGAATCAAGAAGTTTGACGGTTCGGACTTCGGCTATTGGAGGATGCAAATAAAGGACTATTTGTACGGGAAGAAGTTGCAGTTGTCACTCCTGGGTTTCAAATCGGAGGGTATGAAGGATGAGGAATGGGCTTTACTTGACAGACAAGTGCTAGGAGTCATCCAATTGACGTTGTCCCGGCCAGTAATGCACAACATTATCAATGAGAAGACTACGGCTGATATGATGGCAATGTGGTCAAGAATATACGAGAAACCATCCGCCAATAATAAGGTACATCTTATGAAGAAACTTTTCTATCTTAAAATGGCTGAGAATACACAGGTTGCACAACATCTGAATGAGTTCAACACCATCACAAATCAGTTATCTTCGGTTGAAATCAACTTTAATGATGAAGTTAGAGCTTTGATTGTGTTGACCTTATTGCCAAACAGTTGGAGGCAATGAGAACGGCAGTGAGTAACTCTGCCGGGAAGAACAAATTGAAGTATGACGACGTTAGGAATTTGATATTGAGCAAGGAGATTTGCAAAAGGGATTTCGGTGAGATATTTAACTCTGGGTTGAATGCTGGTACGACATTGAATGTTGAAACACAGAACAGAGGTACTGACAGAAATCAGAACCGAGGCAGGTGGAAGTCCAAGAGGGGCAGAAGCAAGTTCAGATCGGGACGGCAACCGGAATGTTGGGATTATGGCAAAATCGGCCACATAAAGAAGAACGGTAGGGAACAGAAGAAGAAGGCTGACAACGAGTCAGCCAATGTCATGACAGAGAACGTACAGGACGCTTTGCTCCTATCAGTGGATAGTCTCATTGACTCCTGGGTGTTGGATTTAGGGACTTCTTTTCACACTACGGCGCACTGGGAATTCATCGAGAACTACATGACTAGTGATTTTGGCAAGGTATATTTAGTAGATAGAGAGGCTTTAGATATCGTGGGTACAGGTGATGTCAGAATTAGAGTGTCAAATGGGTCAGTATAGAAGATACATAAAATACGGCACGTACCTAAACTGATGAGAAATTTAAAATCTGTTAGGCTGGACACTGAAGGACATTCAATGACTTTCATTGGTAGCAGGTGGAAGGTCACAAAGGGAGCCATGGTAGTGGCTCGGAGGACAAAAACAAGTACATTGTTCATAACTTAAAGTACAAGGGACACAGTAGCAGTTGCAGACGGTGGATCAGACATAAGCCTATGGCATCAAAAGCTGGGGCATATAAGTGAGAAAGGAATGAAAATTCTGCGGTCTAAAGGTAAGTTACTGGGTTTGAAGTCTGGAGAATTTGATCAGTGTAAAGGCTGTATTTTTGGAAAGCAGAGGAAAGTCAGCTTTCTATAAGGCAGCAAGACACCAAAACCAGAGAGGTTGGAGTTGGTGCACACAGACTTGTGGGAACCTTCCCCAATTTCATCTCTTGGAGGCTAATGGTATTATGTCACATTTATTGACGACTCAAGTAGGAAGTTATAGGTTTACTTTCGGAAAAATGAGTCTGACGTGTTTGAAGTGTTTAAAAAGTGGAAAGCCTTAGTTGAAACTGAAACCGGTTTGAAGTTAAAGTGTCTGAGGTTAGACAATGGAGGTGAGTACACAGACAGCAAATTCAAGGAATTCTGTGCAACTAATGGAATCAGGTGGGAGAATACCATTTCAGGAACGCCACAACAGAATGGCGTGACTGAACGGATGAATAGGACTTTGAATGAGCGGGCCAAAAGCATAAGATTGCATTCTGGGCTTCCTGAGTGTTTTGGAGCTGATGCAGTGAACAAAGCAACCTATCTTCTGAATCGTGGATCATCAATGCCTTTGGATTTCATAATTCTAAAGGAGGTATGGAGCATAAATGAGGTAAATTTGTCTTTTCTAAAAGTTTTTTATTGCACTTCATATGCTCACATAGATGCTGATACTAGGAGTAAGTTGCAATCAAAATCTAAAGTATGTTACTTTATTGGATATGGTGATGTTGAGTTTGGCTACTGGTTTTGGGATGATCAAAACTGGAAGATCATCAGAAGCAAGAATGTGGTTTTCAATGAACATGTGCTGTACAAGGATAAGTCAAAGGCAGAGACAGACAGTGTAATACCAGAGGCGAAGAAATTCGAGTTCATTAACTTGGATGGCATTTTTTAGAGAGCCGAACATGATGGGATGAGGAAGACAAAAAAAAAAATGTGAGTCCTCAGGTGGAACGCAGTACGCCAGTGACGGCAGTCAAAAGATCTTCCAAGAGCATCAAACCGCTATAGCAGTTTTCACCATCCTTGTTCTATATGCTGCTCACTGATAATGGTGAACCAGAGAGTTCTGCAGAGGCCTTGCAGACTAAGAATTCAATGTAGTGGGAGATAGCAATGAAAGATGAGATGGACTCTTTACTGACAAACTGTCACATCCCGAACATGTAACAATAAAACCCCACGACACAAAAAGGTAATGAAACACGAGTTTGAGATTTTACCACATAACCCAATCAAAAGATTAACCGAAACCAGTTTTTGTTGGAAAATAAACCAAAACATTTCCTTTTCTCCATCAGAATCGAAGTAAAAGAGAGCTTTTTAACTGTAAAATAAGCCCCCAAATATACCTATTTATGCCGTAAAAGATGCCCAAAGGATAACCAACACGCCTCCTTTTTAAAACAAATTTTCAAAGTATGCCACCCAGCAGAGTCCACACGAGCGGACTCCCCACCGCTTGAGCGGTGAGGCACCCGAGAGCAAACTGCCCAAAATCCTGAAAAAACTTCTAAGTGTTGGAATAACACTAAAATCTCCCATCATTTGAACATAGTTTTCATAATCCAAAACTTGAAGTTAAAATATACAATTAACTTGAAAACCAACACATTTAAACCATAGAATGTCATACCAAAATCAAAGGATTAAGCCGAAATAAGAACCCGTCGATCTCGCATGCATACAAATCATGAAACCATGGCCTTAGGGCCTTACAAAACAAATTGCTACCGGATCAAATGTGTTCTTCTATTCCATTAAAGATTACAATTACTATAACCAAAATCTCCAAAGATATAACCAAATGAATACATATAATTTCTTCAAGGAGAACGACTCAACAAGGTTCCAACTTTGGTCCACCTAACTCGACGACTTGCCTTTCGTAACACCTGAAATGTTGTTAAACAAGATGAGTCGAAACTCATAGGAAATTGACTAACTATAAACATAAGCATAACATGCGAGAATGGTTATGCGAAATACAACATATAGTTTTATCAAAGTCAAATTCGATTCTTTACCAAAACCCATTCACATGATCAACTTTCCTTATGCCAAGTTGAACCTAATTTCCAAATTCATCATTTGGTTTTCCTTTATTTCAATTTCATTATACCCATTTCAAATTCTCAATCTCCACAACTCATGCAAACTCATCCACACGTTATAGTTTAGGTTTTTAGCCCTGACATCTTAAACCCAACACGGTTATCATGACTCCCCATTTCGTTTCATTCCATTTCGTTCCGTTTGATTCCCATATTACCACCATTATCAAGGTTTCTCAACTTTCACGTTCATCAAATACATCATACGATGTTACAAACCCGATTTCATTCATTGATTTCATTCATAGGTTTAATTAAGTACCAACGTCGGACGGTGCCTATAAATCTAAGCGTATTTATCACCACCGGACCACGCGAGGCCCAACGGATATATACCCATTCTATAACTCGACACGGAGAGCACATATTTTCGATTTCTCTTAAAAACATCGATGGGTTAGCTACCAAAAAGCACGCTTTTACGGGGATTAACCCGAAGGAAGGATTTACCTTACATTGCGCAAGTTTTCGGTCTTTCACTGAGGAGCAACTCGTGCCCAAACTTAATTATTCAATCCATTTACACGGTACCTTAATTAAATCATTCACATTATCATTTTCAAGATTCCAAACCCGAGTCCAACTCAAACATGGTTTCTCTCGTCAACACCCAACACACATGGGGTTAAATAAAATCAATTACCCCTCCATTTCATGTGTTTCACACATCCGGGTTAAATTAACTTAAACCCCCCAATCAACACCTAATGGTGTCCAAAACTCAACAAGTTCACATTGTTTATTCAAGAAACCCCAACCCATTATTCCATTAATTCCAAATATCATCAAGTTCATGAAGTTTATACAAGTAAATAAGTTCCCACAATCTAAAATTTACCCAATCATCAATCAATTTCACTATAGGGTTCATAAACCCAAAACCCCCAATTTTCGTAAAGGTTAACCCAAAAACCAAACTCTAACTTCTCATCTTTCCATTTCAAACATATCCACAACAACAAGAAGTTAAAATCATCTTTAAATCCTCCAAAATTTCAAGATCTAACATGCTTTTCCATTAAAACCCTAACATAGGGTATCAAAAATATCATTTTCATGATTTTAAATATATATTTTCAAATATACAACTCGCATCACATAAATATTCAAGAATAATCATAGATCCTACCTCTTTGATGTCAAGACCTCTAGAATCAAGCTCTAGCAAACTCCAACGATGAAGATATCCAACCGAACGGTGAGAAACAAGCTTTCAACGCATAGCTCCAACCTCCAACGGATGTACAATTGAGAGGGGAGCAAGAGATGAGCTCTAATGGAGGCTTAGAGGACCTCAAAAGAGCTCCTAAGGGGTTTCTAGGGTTTTCTCCCGAGCTTAGAGAGAGAGAGGAAAGGAGGGAATGAAGAAAAGAGCTCTAGTCCATGCTTTTAAAAAGCTATTTGCCGACGGTCTGCTCGAGAGGATTCGTGACTGCTTGAGCGGTTACCGCTGTGCGTGAACCCAAAGAAAGAAAATATATATAAGGTTCCAAACTTAAGCTAAACACCTCAAGGCTCGTCCAACATCCCACAATAATTATCCTTATGTAAAACTAAGCATATGGTTACCGTTATCATAATAAAATTTCAATTCCTTCGCACACTTAAACCCATTTTCATCTCCTACACGAGGTCTCATAACAAGTTTTAGTTAACCCTCAAAATAAAAAAGAACCGGGTCCCTACACAAACTAGACATAGGAGCTGACAAAACTGCCAACTGGAAAGAAGGTCTTGCATAACAAATGGGTCTACAGAGTGAAAGAAGAGCACGACGGCAGCAGGCGCTACAAGATAAGATTGGTTGTCAAAGGGTTTCAGCAGAAGGAAGGAGTTAACTTCACTAAAATTTTCTCCCCGGTTGTGAAGTTGACAATAATTAGAAAGATGCTGGGAATTGTGGCTGCAGAAGATTTGTATTTGGAGCAATTGAATGTCAAAACTACGTTTCTTCACAGTGAGTTAGAAGAAGATATCTATATGCGCCAACCTAAGGGTTTTACAGTACAGGAAAAGGAAGACATGGTTTGCAAACTGAAAAGGAGACTGTACGGTCTGAAACAAGCTCCAAGGCAATGATACAAGAAGTTTGACAGCTTCATGCAAAGTACTAGATTCACCAGGTTGGAGGCAAACCATTGTTGCTATGTTAAGAGCTTTGACGGTTCCTATATCATCCTGTTGTTGTACATGGATGATATACTCATTGTTAAACCGTGCATCGAGGAGATCAACAAGAGGAGATCGACAAGCTGAAGAAGCATTTGTCAAAGCAGTTTGCTATGAAGGATTCGAGAGCTGCGAAGCAAATTCTTAAGATGAGGATCATCAAAGACAGAGCTGAAGGAACCTTAAGACTCTCACAAGCTGAATATGTGAAGAACGTACTTAGCAGGTTCAACATGGACGGCGCTAAACCTGTAACTTACACCCTTAGCTAGCCACTTCATGCCAACTAATGATTAGTCTCCAAAGACAGAGCAAGAATAAGAGTACATGAGTAAGGTTCCCTATGCATCGGCTATTGGTAGCCGGTATGCCATGATTTGTACAAAACCAGATATCGCACATACAAAGGGAGTAGTCAGCACGTGTATGAGCAATCCAGGAAAGCGATGTTGTCAAGTGAATTTTGAGGTACTTGAAAGGTACTACGGATACGTCCTTATGTTTCACAAGGACAGGGTCAAAGCTGCAGGGCTATGTGGATGCTGACTTAGGCAACGGATAGTAGGAAGAGCACTACCGAGTTTGTCTACACCCTGGGTGGTAGAGCAGTAACTTGAGCCTCAAAGCTGCAGAAGATTATTGCACTTTCTACTATAGAGACGGAGTATATTGCTGTGACAGAGGCTGAAAATGAGATAGTGTGATTATAGGGTCTCTTGGAAGAGTTAGGTAAGAAAATTGACAAAGGTACGCATTTCAATGACAGTCAGAGTGCCATTTTTCTTGCCAAAAACCCAACATTCCACTCCAGGATGAACCGCATAAATTGAGGTATCATTTCATATGCTCCTTACTGATCAGTGATCAGTTGAATCTTAAGAAGATAAGTGGAGCGAAGAATCTAGCTGACATGTTGACTAAAGGGGTCAATATTGACAAACTGAAGCTGTGCTCGGCTTCAGTTGGTCTTCAGGGATAGAAGACGAAAGTTTGGAACACACAGGTCTAATTGGTTGTCCTGGTTATTTTAAGGTGTTGGTGCGAATTTGGGGATATCTGAAGGCTTGGAGTGGATTTACTTCAAGTGAGAGATTGTCAAAGAATGAAGAAAATCTCTCTTCAGGAAAAGACAGATCGATCGTCTGGGGAAAGATCGATCGGTCTGAACCAGCTCGCAGCAGTTTGTGCAAAATGTAAGAAAAACTGAGAATCTGTCTAGACCGATCGATCGGTTTGAGGACCACTCGATTGGTCTGTGCGAAGAACGCACTGTTATAGCTACTAGGGTTTGCAATAGCCGTTAAGTTTTTAGGTTTTCTTGTGATTTCTTTTGTTTTCTCTCCCTAGAACTCTCTTCTCTTTGTAATCTCCAATGAATATAGTGAAAGTGTGATCCCGTGAACGTAGGCACGACTTTCCGAACCACATAAACCTCATGTATCGTGTGTAATTGTCTCTCTTTCTTTCTTTTTCGTTCTTATTCTGTGATTGTGCATTCTTTGGTTGATCTTGGGCAGGATTAATGATCGCGTTCTAATCCCCAACAAGTTGCTCATCATGTGTTAATAAATACAAAAATTACAAATCTGGTTTCACTAATTCCACCCATCAGTTCTACTACAGGACCAGAACATAGACCCAGTTCATACACCCTTACAATTTTAGCAGATACTTCCAAACTCCCACTATCCAGGTAATGCAAACTCAACAAAAACTCATCCACATTCAAACAAAAATAACCGAAATTCCTCTACAATCTGTTCGAACATTTGACCACAAACTCAGAAACTCCAAGAACATTAAAATATCTGCTTTTTCTTGACAATAAATTGGCTCAAACTATACTGATGCTCAACGTTTTACTCCTAAACCGCTAAACCAATATACCTAATTCATCCAATGTTTGTTATTCTCCTTCAAAACCCACCTAAACTTGGGTTGGATTCACAACCTTGAGAGAGAAAAATTTCATGGGTCATTGAATTTCCATTGTTTCCCATCTTTGAGATTATTGAGAAACTGCTGAAAATCAAAAGTATCAACAGAACTTACATGAAGGGGAAGTCGAGATGATTCTTCTGGAAATTATGGCATAGCAAGGTCCCAAAGCCAACAATGGGGGCTTTCCTGGTGAAACTGTAGATGGTGTCTGAAGAACCACCCCTTTCATTTTCTTCAACCGAAAATTCGTTACAGTCTCATATCTCCATTCAAATTCAAAACCGTAAACCTAAATCTAGAGGCAGAACCCAAGCTCTACTGATTGAGAATCTTGCTATCCAGTTGAGGTTAATGATGAGTGAAAACCGAATTGGGTTTCGCTCCCTCCCTCCCTAGCTAGTATCTCCCTCTATATTGGGGCTAAATTTTCTATGCAGGACTGTACGACTCTTGAAGGAGCCACGTGTGCACAGGAGAGATGGATAAACAGTTAAACATTTCTTACAGTCCAGAAATTGAGTTATTCGTTGTTAGACAAGGCAACGATAGTATGCTACCAATGTTAATATAATGTGTTAATTTAATTTAATACATAAATATTATGTATTTAAATATGTAAAAATTAATTTTATATTAAAGGGAAATGGCTATAACATATCATCATGGTCCATATTAAATTAAGGAAAATTTTGAGATTCGTCTTTCTTTTGATAGTAGTGCTAAATTTAGTCCTGACATTTTTTTTAGTAAACTAGATCCCATCAGGTTTAAAATTATTTTATTTTGTCTAATATACCTATATTAAAAATATTATCTCTCTTGATTTGAAATCTTTCTAAAAAAATTTCAAAGATGACGTATCTCTTAAATCAAGTGATATCTCTTTCTCTATCTCTATATCTCCTAATTTGAAATGTTTTTAAAGATTTTTCAAATATGGCATATTCCTTAAATCAAGCAACATTTTCTCTCTCTCTCTCTCTCTGTGCTAAGCGAAATCACTCGCCGCTATAACACATACAAACGATACACAGTTACATACAAACGATACATTTTCAAAACTACTTCATTATACACATAAATCTGATACATATTTAAATAGATAAATTTATTAGTTTTGATATATGTTTCAACTCATTACAACCAAATGTAACCGCTGATACATTTATTAATGGTTAGTGAAAATATTTTCATAAAGAATATAAAACATCGATACATTTCAACTTCAGTTAACTAAGCATATGACACTGATATATTAATCAGTATTAAGTATCTGTTGCAATATCTTCTTATAACATAGTTTTAAATTGATAAAATGTATTAGTGGTTTAGGGGAGCTGTGTGCATTTAGCAATAACATGCAACTGATAATTGTATCAGTATTCAACAGATAAGTACTTTCAAAATTGTTCAACACAGAATTTACAACTGATAATTGTATCAGTGCACATTGATCGTATAGAAAATATGTATCAAAAAAATCATTGTTGTTGGTGGAGAAGAAAGTGAAAGAGAGGTGGTGGAAAACTAGAAACACAATGTCAGAGAGATGGTAGCGGATCAAACCTCATGTAAATTAGAGAGAGGGAGAAACAAAGTTAACAAGCGGCGGCAATGGCGAGATTTGGAGTCGGTGATCTAGATTTGATGGTCGGTGACGGTAAGGAGCGACGGCGACGACGAGATATGAGTTGGTGGTCCAGATCTAAAAGGTCGATGGTGCCAAGTGGCTGGCGCCGACTGATCTGGAAGCGGCGACGGCAGAGCAGAGGACGAGGAGGAGCAACAACGGAGGATGAGAAGCCGGTCGAAGAGGGGGGGCCGAGGAGGACGAGCAAAAGGCAGTGGAGGTGGGGTGGCGGAGGAGGGGCAGCGGAGGATGAAATCTCAAATGATTCTCCCTGGTCTCTTCCCCACATATTTTTCTATTTAGGACTGTGAGAGAGAATAACTATCCTTCTATTATGATTTTAGGCGAATTTTCGGCTAATACAATTACATTTTAAGAGGAAATATATCACCGATTGACAAATGGCACATTAGACTCAAAAATTCAAAAATTTTAAAAAAATGACTAAACCCAATAAAAAAAGATTGGTGGGACTAAAACTCTTATATATACTTCTAAAATAGGACTAAAACTCAATTAACTCTTAAATGAATACATATTGTGCATGTTAAGGTTGTATATTAAAAATTATATTTTAGATTTTGGTATTTATTTTTATTTATTAATAAAAAATGTGTTACCATTTTAATGAAAATCTGTATGAGTAACGTATGCGTTTAATTAATTATTTTATATTGTTCATAAGTATCTTTTATTCTACGTACTAATTAATTTGGTATGTAAAGTTCAACTTACACACGAAAAATCATATTATCGATTCTTATAGAATATAAGCTTATGATTCACACTCATAGATGGAATTGGACACACCATCGGTACGTTATAGCACAGTGTTTTAGTAGGTATGCCTTGATTACGGGGAATGGTAATTATTTCAACAATTATTGCGACTCATTGTGCTAGTACACTTTTTGTGTATTGAACAAGATCGCATTTGGGTAATAAATTTTATACTGATTATATAAATTAATTTACACCCAATGGTTATTATCGTATATTTAATGTTCCTTATTTGGATTTATTAGAGGGTGCGATATTTTAGAGTTAATAATCTTGGTGAGTTGAATAACGACATTACGTATATGATAGATATTAATTATTGACGAAATTCAAGTCTCGGTAAGAGATTGATGATACCTTAATTATTGACGAAATTCAAGTCTCGGTAAGAGATTGATGATACCTTCTTAAGAAATTTTATAAGTTTTGATTATATCAAACTTTGCAGGTGAATTTTATAATCCGACATATCAAATGAGTTAAGCAGAAGATCTTAAGAAATTACGGAAGAGTTCGATTAAATATAATTGTCAATAATTTAATTTAATCGACAAGTATCTGTAATCTTAATGTTGAGAAAATAATAAGTATTTAATAATAGGAACTCAAAAGTTTGATTTTTAGAATATGTCCAGGAGTGCAATTACAATTCTTTATTGGTATAATTTGTAATTTATGTTTTTAAAAATTACTTCTGGATTGAAATGAATTTTCCTAATTACATTAGAAACCTATGCCATATTTACGCTTTAGGTCCCTATTATAGCCTATTTATATGACATTATAACCGTGGCCGCCAGTACATAAATTATTAAGTCTTCTTAGGGTTTCGACGTGACATGAGAACCAAAAAAAGGGGAAGGCAACCAGATAGGGCAGGGAATATGAAGGATCTAAGCTCACACTTAGTTCGTGTTTTGGATCTTGGAAATACAGTAAAAGATCTGAGTAGAGAAAAGATTGTCGATTTGTTGATCTTTGGATTCAAGTTCAAGTGTTAAAATATGATCAAACCAGAGGGATCACGCAAGTATAATCTCTATTCCATGTCATGCCCCAAAACTCGGGTCACGTGAAACACTAAAGAAAATACCCATTTGAGATACCAAGATCCATCAAAATCATCCGAACCAAGATGGGTCCAAGAACGAAAACAAAAGTGAGCTCAAAACCTTTGAAAAATGCACTTCCGATGATTTATTTTATGTAAAAGAATAGTCCTTAAAGAATAAGGTTACGGTCCCAAGAGCCAACTTTAAAAACAGACAACCAAAGTTTTCATAAATTACTCAGACCTCTCGATCGGTCAAAAGACTGCTCGAGTGGTCTCTGCAAGCTCGCCGATTTTTCACTCGAAACACCAAAAATAGAATGTTTACCTCGACCGCTCCAGCGGTCCATCGAGCGGTTTGGTTTTGGACCATTTTTCAAAATATTTCCTTTGAAAACCCAACACTTAATCCTTATTGAAACTACCAAGGCATAACAAGCCATAAAAAAAAGATGGTTCAAAACCCTCTCTCGAGGCACCAAAGTTGATATATAAAGTATAAAACCAATTGAAAACGATAACCATACATGCACTCATGAAAATATACAACCAACCTATGGTTTCTCTCATAAGCATACAACATACATGCATTGATAATAAGGTCTCAAGGCTTACAAAACGTATGCTTTAAGTCAAAAACATGGGACATCATATACATAATCCAACAACAACAAAAACTAAGAAATTTAGTCTTTCGCTACCTCTGGGGCTCCTCTAGATCATCCCACGTGATCGAATTCACCTGAAAATTTTTAAATCCCACAACGTGAATTGAAGCCCAATAAAAATAGACTAATATTAATTAAAAGCATAACATACAATCATGAATTATATGAACAACTCGACCACACAAGTCTCCAAATGATTTTTCATCCTTAAAAAAAAAGAAATTAAAAATTTTCATATAATCCCATAACATCCACAGTTTAATAAATATAAACAACATGATATTTTTCAATCGAGTTTCCACCACTCACAATAATT
>JAULJZ010066238.1:0-35300 GCA_032270985.1 Heliamphora pulchella | reverse complement strand
TATCCCTCACCTTTTAATTATTGCATTGATTATATTCTTGCATATCTTTTCATATTGCAATATTAAAAGATTTCTAACAAGGTTTTAACTTATTGTTAAAATAAAAAAAGGGCCAATTCACCCCCCCTCTTGGGTTGCCTAGATCCAACAAGTTTTAAGGTATCCCTTACCCTGCGGGGTGTTTTTGGTGGTCATTGTGATACCTTATTGCTTTGAGAGTTATGCTTGTGGGGTTCTAGGAGATGTTTGGTGGTCACCAAGAGAGTTTTTGTTTTGTGAAATGTGTGTTAATCATGGGTTATAGTTCAGGTGCGTGAAGGTTGTAGGTTCTTCGAGGATTTCATGTGAGTAAATGGGATGTTGTGTTAATAGTCGTCTTTGTGGTTGTGAGGTCGTACATGGAGACTGTCCTTGGGAAAAGCGTAAATATGTACCTCTATGGAATTGAAATGTGGATTGCGTTGACTCCTTTTTCATGTGACAGTGTGGTCACTCTTTGTGTCTTCCTTATAATTGATAAGTTCCCTAAACATGAGGAACCCATGATAGATGTTGTCAGTGTAGTTTGCACGGTTGCGTTGGGATGGTGTGTCAATGAATGAGATGGTCCTTGAGGGAATAGAAAGTGTGTATGTTCTAATCTATAATGTAGATGCTGCTAAATTACCTTTACCTTCAAGAGAGGATTATAGAGTTAGTAAAGTTGAACAACACAGCGCAATGGTTTGGATTGCCCCAGGTTGGAAAACAGAGGTCACTAAATCTAGAATGTGTCTTGTCATCCTTACATTCCAACAATAGAGGTGCTGATGATGTTCATCTAGTTGCGGGAGTGATGGGTAACCTTGGGATGGGTAGTTTTGAACTTGGCCTTTTTCAATTATGTGCTTTATGTTCCCTTTTTATGATTTTGCCTAAGCAGTGGGCTTGAGGCTATTGAGTGGCCATTGTTGCCTATTATGGGTTAAGTTAGTTTAGCATATCCTTGTGAGGGTTCAATCTTGGCTTACTATGAACGTTTTAATGTTGTACGTTTGTGCCTACCGTGTAGTGAACCTATAATCTTGTGATGAGCTTCTTCTTTTTTTGGCGTAGTAATGTCAATGGTGTTCAGCGTATTTGAGTTGGGCTTGAGTTTGAGAGCTAAGCATGGCCTGTGATGTATTCATCATGGTTGGGCCAATAATGTTTTGTGTGATGGAGTTTAATGTTACTCAAAGAATGGATGGGCAGTGTTTGTTGAACCAAGTGTTTAATGATTATCCTAGAATCTGATTATATTGAGTGGGACTCTACGTTTAGCCCATTGATTTCTCTAAGAGAGAGCTATCTTGTAGAGGGTTATTTTGTTTCGGCTCGTTAAGCCCCTTGAAGCATGAACTCTGAAATCTTTTGATTGATTCTTAGTTTTTCTTTACGCGAGGGGAATTGTGATCTCCATAAATCTAGCACTCTTACCATGGTCCTTTGGTAATGCTTTGTGAACCTGTACCACCGTGGTCGTTTCAGTTTAGGACTAGTTCCTCATAGTTTTTTGGTGAAGATTTGTTTGTTCTATCATGTTGTGCTAGGACTTAGGTTATAGATGTTAGAGTTGTATACTAAAAATCATTAATTTTATTTGAATTTAGTATTTAATTTTATTTTTAATAAAATTATTTTTTTATTTTATGAGAATCTTAATGAGCAATGAATGCAGTATCATTTCTTTAGTATTATGCATGGTTGTCCTTTATTATATACAGTATTTAATCTGGTGTGTAAAGTATGACTTGCACACAAAATATAAATTTTTGTTCACAGTTTAGATAGAATTGGACAACCCATCGGTACGACTGTAGTATAAAATTTTAGTGGGTCTGTCTTGGTTATGGAAAACAGATAATAGTGTCGTCTATTATTCTGACTCTCTGTGATAGTACACTGTGTATTGAATAGGAACACATTAGGGTAATTAATTTTATACTGACTATATAAATCAATTTACACCCCAAGGTTATTATGAGTGCTTATACTCTTAATTTCAAAATAATTATTATTTGCGTAGATTTAATATTCGTTGTTTTGATTCATTAGAGAGTGCGATTTTTTATAGGTCAATAGTTTCGGTGAGTTGGATAGCTGTATTAATTATATGGTGAATATTAATTATTGAAGAAATTCACGTCCCGATTGTTCGGGATTGATGATACCCCCTTAAAGAAGCTTATAAATTTTGACCAGACCAAACCCTGCAGGTAAATTCAATTATTTGGCCGGCAAATAAATAAAGCGGAAGGGCTTAAGGAATTTTAAGAAATCGATTAAATTAAATTGTCAGTAATTAAATTTAATTGACGGGTATCAAAAATCTTAACGTGAAGAGATAAGTTAAGTATTTTAATAACAGGAACTCAAATAATCAATTTTGAGAATATGGCTGGAAGTGCAATTATGATTCTTTAGTTGTATAAATTGTAATTTATGTTTTTATAAAATTACCTCAGGGGCAAGCGGATTTTTATAATTACATTAGAAGTCAAGGTCGTATTTACTCCACAGGTCCCTACTGTAACCCTATATATATGCGGTTATGCTAAACCTAAATCATAAGTCATCTTTCAAGACTAGGGTTTCCACGTATTTCCTATTATGATTAGTTTAGCAGGTTTAAGTTCACGAAGGATCGTAGCCCACTCTACGCTTGTGACTCGCATCAGGAATACAGTAGAAGACTTGATCGGGGCTTCAACTCGAAGAATTCACATTCGTGGTTGTTGTAGTAGCCAAAATCAATTTATCATATTTCAAAAGGTATAATCCCGAATTTAACTTTGGAAGTACGGGTTTTATTTTGATCGTTCGACATCAAAAATTTTTAATCTGGAGCTCGTTTCGACAATTATCTGTCTAGAATTTTTTTATCAAAAAATCGTATTCAAATCAATGATTTTGACAGTTTGCCTCCAACAATAGATCCTAGAGATACCACGTTGGTAAGTTTTTCGTGTAAGTCCCTTCAAAAGGGGGAAGTTCATGATGAGGTGTGTGTTGGAAGCTAACTGTTAGGATCTACTGATTATGAACATGATTTAAGAAAAAAAAGAACTAGACAGATAAATGCTAAAATTAGCTCCAAATCAAAATTTTTTGATGTCAAACGATCAAAAGAAAACCCGGTATGTACTTTCAAAGCTAGATTAAAGTTATACCTTTCGAAATATGGTAGGATTGATTTTTGTTGCTGCAATAACTTTTAGTCTAGAAGTTTTCGCATTTGTAAACTTCGAGTTGAAGCTCCAAATCCAAACCTTCTGCTATATTCCCGAATGCTAGAATGCGTTTGTAGTGTGGGTTACCTTGAACGTGTTCTTCACAACCCTCTCTAGCCACCAAGAGAGTACATGAAAACCCTATTCGTATATGACGTGTCTCAGTGGCTAGGGTTGTATAACAGCATATAAATAAGCTACAGCAGGGACTTGTGGAGTAAATATGACTTGGGATCCCAATGTAATTATAAAAATTCACCTCAACCCAAAAGCAATTTCATAAAAACATTAATTATAATTTATTCCACTAAAAAATTATAATTGCACTCCCAACCATATTCTCAAAATAAAAAATTCGAGCTCCTGTTATTAAATACTTATTTATTCTCCTCACGTTAAGACTACAGATACCCACCAATTAAATTAGATTACTAACAATTATATTCAATCGGTTTCTTCAAAAATTCCTTAAGCTCTTTCGCTTAATTTATTTAACTGTCGAATAATTAAATTTACCTGCAAGATTTGACTTGATCAAAATTTATAAGCTTCCTTACGGAGGAATCATCAATCCTGATCTTTCGGGATATGAATTTCGTCAATAATTAATATTCACTATATAATTAATATCGTTATCCAACTCACCTGGATTATAGACCCGTAAAAGATTGCACCCCTTAATGAATCAAAATAACGAATATTAAATATTCATAAATAATTAATTATTTTGGGATTAAGAGTATAAGCACTCATAATAATCTTGAGTGTGAATTAATTTATATAGTCAGTATAAAATTAATTACTCCAACGTGGTCTTATTCAATACACACAAAGTGTACTAATACAGGGAGTCAGAACAATAGGCGATACTATTATCTGTTCCCCATAATCAATACAGGTCTACTAAAATTCCGCACTTCAGTCGTGTCAATGGTTTGTCCAATTCTATCTAAATTATGAATCAAAAACTTATATTCTACAAGAACCTTTAATCTGGTCTTTCGTGTGTAAGGCGAACTTTACACACTAAATTAAATATTATGTAGAATAAAAGGTATACATGCACGATATTAAATAAATAATAAAATACATACATTGCAAAATAAGATTCTCATAAAAAATAGATAAATTAATTTTATTAACAAATAAAATTAAATACTAAAACTAAAAAAATCTATGATTTTTAGTATATAAGCCTAACAGTGTGGAACCAACGTCTGTTGTGAGACCCCGACATGTTTCATTTTTGAAATAATTTAAGTGTTGACGAAGGTGCGTTGGGTTTTGTTCCTTCATAGTAGAATAGCATGTACATATATGTTTGGCGCATGTTCAGGTTCGAAAAAGGCATGTTCGGTTTGGTTTGGGACTGAAAAACCTATTCTGTCTTAGAAAATGATTTTCTCCGTCGATCAGTCGACTGGGCTGGGTGATCCAGTTGATTGGGTTGACAGTGTGCGCATCCAGTCGACTGAACTGGGTGAGTCAATCGATTGGGTTGGATCGGTGGAGCATTTTAACTTTCCAGTAGCCTTCGTCAATCGACTGTAGGAAGAGGTTCAGTCGACTAAACCCCTGAAATTGGACGTGGTCTATAAATATCAGACCTTGGGAGATATTTTGAGAAATTATTTTCAGATCTGGTTTTCTTCTCACATAAACTCTGCCTTCTCTCTAGATTTTTGTGGCCTTGGGGCTCGATTTTCAGTGATCGAACAGTAGATCCTTGGTGTCAATGCTGGGGGCTTTGCGCTCATTCGGACAGAATCCCGTTTCAATGAGCTAAGATCCTAGGCTATGTTGTCGTTAAAGGGTGATACGTGTAATTATATACTTTTCTATCGATTAAAAATGCTATACATGCTGATTTTTATGTTTAAACCATGTTTGTTCGGATAAAAAGTATGTTTTGCACTTTTTCTTAGTTTTTACATGATCTGGACACGTAGGTGTCCGTGGTTTTCAAAAAGGTGATTTTAAAAATGGAAGATTTTTAGAAGTCTTGAAAAATGTGTTTTGAAGGTTTGGAGCCAACCCTTAGGGTTGAGTTTCAGATTTTTAAACGTTTTGATGAAAACGGTGAAAACATGTTTTGAAAATATTATTTGGTCTCTATGATTGATGGATGACATGGCAGATGGTCATTGGATCTTTTTATACATGTTGATGTATAGTTTTAAAGGTTTTTCGTAGTTAAGCTATGTACTGATTTTTAAATGATTCATTAGATGTGCCATAACAGTGTTTAGATTGGGTGCTTTGTCCCTCGGTTTTAACCCATAAAGAGTAGTTGGGTGCTTCGTCCCTCGATTTTAGCCCGTAAAGAGCCAGTTGCCCCCATGTGTGGTTGCATTGTTGTAACTCCATATAGAACTTGTCATTACCTAGCAGGCCTTAAATGGTACAGGACTAGGGTAATGGGCAGGAGTCTATAGTTGTTTCCTTTGTCCTTGGTGTGACGGAGTCGGTACATAGGAATCATTTTTCTCGGCTGTGTGACCTGAGTGAAAAATCACGTTTTGATTATTGTTTTTCTTTAACAATTAAACGTTGTTTGCGTTGTTGAAATGCGCGGTTTTAAAGATGAAAAATCGTTTTGAGGCTCGTGCTAGCTTAATGGAAAACTTGTGGTTTGAGAGTGAAAACCCTTTTTGAGGCTCATGTGGTTGAGTCAACTTTATGCTATGTGATTGCATATCCTGCTTTACTACTTTATCGTCTGTTTCTATTAGGTTTCGGCCCACGTTGTGGGATTTGTGAAAAATCTTTTTTCGGTAAACGTGGTCCTATAGGTTGATCTTGAGGTACCCGGAGATGGTTAATGACAAGACTCTGATATTTTGTCTTTGTGAGGTAATTTATACCTTTTGTATATGGATCATGTTATTTTCGATTGAAGAGCATGTATAATGTAATTCTTATGGCCCTAGAGCCGATGTATGCATGATTTACGTTTTCAAGAGAAACCATGGATTGGTTGTTGCTTTCCATTTTTCATTTTATGATTTTCAAATGGTTTATGCTTCATTCAAATTTTTGTGCTTCGAGGGAGATTTTGGAACGGCTTATACTTTTTTTATAAATGTTATTTCTTTGTCTAAAATGTAAATTTTGTATTAAACGCTTGCTTTTTGGGGCCGTAACCGTAGTCTCTTAGGCTACTCATTTAAATTAAATAAACTCTCGGTAGTGCGTTTCTACAAAGGTTTTAGTTTCGTTTAGGCTTTATGGTATTTCACCCATTTGTGTTTGGGCTATTTTGGTGGTTATTCGTAGGATTTTCACGTGACCTAGAGTTTAGGGCATGACTACTTGGTATTTAGAGCTTTGAGTTTGAATACTTAAGAGCCGTAGAAAGAGGGTGTGTCACCTTGTGAGAAAAAACGTGTGTGCGCTTGGTTGCATGTGTTTATGTTTAAGTGTGTTTATAACATGAGCATATTAACTTGTTGAGCATGTGGATGTTGAGTATATGTGAGTATGGAGATTGGACCTTAGGATGTATTAGTCTTGTCTTCAGGCGTTTGAATTAATGAACTTGAAAACCAAGTTAGAAATGCGTGTAGCTGACGTGTTTTCAAGCCAGAAATCTTAGTAGGTTATCCAAAGTGGCGCGTCGTTCTTATCGGTTCTCCTCGGTATGTGTGATGTGTCTGCATAATCGTTTGGTTATGTGTTAGCATGATTATGTGATACGTGTTAGAAATAACACGATAGATCAACCTTAGGTTGTTGTGTTCTATGTTTTCTTTATATATGAATTGTACACCTATGGAGACGATGAGACCGTGGTTTGGATGTGCAACCCAATGGTAGTTGGTTGCTGAGAGGTAAGGTTATGGGTTGAGTGTTGACCGTTTGGTGCGTTGTGAAACTCGTCGATGAGTTGGGTTTAGCCGTGTGAGGTTGGTCTCGGTTGGTAAACCGTCGAGTGTTAGTATGAGCAGAGTTTTATTCGAGTGTAGTCAAAGCATGGTTGATGGCTTTGGCTTTGGTAGATAGCTCCTCTTGGGAGTATGTTATTAGCTGTTAAGGTTGTGATAAGGATGGCCTTGTGAGTAGGGGCGATGGGGCGATGGAGATCCTAAAAAATCAGTTGTTATGGTTGGATTGGTGGATAGTGATAATCCCTTTCGGTTAAGGTTTAGTGTACGTGGTTTGGGCCGTGTGATGGCTTAGGTACGTCGTGAGCCATACTATGTCATGAGCTGTGTATTCGGGATAGAGTATGGACGGGAGCATAGTGGATGAGAGCATAGTAATTCTTGGTCGGGTGTATGCTAAGATGGCAGGACATTAGTGGTTCTGGGGATGTCCCTCCCTAGCAGGATGCTGTTTGTAGTTAAAGTAGTTCTGATGACCATGGACGTGGTATACCTTGTTGAGGTTTGAGATTGAGTTACGAGTGAGTGAGCTCAAGGATATGAGGACGAGTATGAGTTGTAGATATGCTGGGATGAGTATGGGTCGCGACTGTGTTGGGATGTGTAAGGGTTCAGATTACGTTTCTAACATGCGACGAGTATCAGTTCCGTGGGATTCCTACAAGAATGCGGGTTCATGGTCTAGTCGTTATCCTAGCGATTAGGAGATCGTGTTTGGAAACCGTGCTAGGTGCATGAGGTTCAAAAGGACCGTAGAAAGGTTTGATAGTGTGGTTGGCTTGTGTTGAGACAACGTATCCTGAGTGTGATATGTTTGGAGGATGTTTGTGTTCGACCCTTGGTTCAGAGGTGGGTATGTTGTCTGCCCATGGGAATGAAGTGTGGAGTAATAAGGCTCAGCAGTGTACCGTGTGGTTTGGCTGGCCTAAGGCGATAGGTGAGAAATCATTGGTTACGATGCCTGTGATCGATGTGTGCTTTGAGACCGAAAGTGCAGAAGGTGTCTGCATGATTGTGGAAGTTATTAGTACCTTTGGATGAAAGGTCTCAGGATTAGCTTTCCTTTGTTCGGTGTCGTGCGCTTTCTATGTGAGTTGCTTAGACAGTAGGCTCAAGGTCATGACATATCTATGGTTTACCTAGCAGGAGTTAGGTGAGTAAGCGGACCCTTGTGAAGCGAGGTTTTGGCACGATGAGAATGTTGATGTATGTCTCCGTGTATGACTGATGATGAGCGTGTAGTCCTATGGGATGTATTATACAAGGTATGACGATTGATGGTGTTCGCATGTGTGCGAATGATGTTTGAGAGTTAAGAGTTTGGTATAGCGAACGATCTGAGTATCGTGATCAGGGTCGATGGCAGCTGTTTTACTATGGTCAATGTGGCTTTAAGGTAAGGTTTACAAGGCTCTTTGGGGGCCAAGTGTTGGTGAGTACTGAGAGTACACTGAGGTTGGGTCATGATTTCTTGTTGACCCTTTTCTTTCTCTGGACGAAGAGAGTTGTTTCATCTTGGTTTGGATGCAGATGTCGGGACCTTGATTGATTCAGATTTGGTTGTGTTACGAGACTGTGAAAATCTCTATGGATTTTGTATCCGTGTTGTGATCCTTGGAGTTGTGCCTAAAAAACTTTTATCTCCGTGATCAGGTGATTGTGGGACTGATTCTTCGTGGGTTCAACACGTGGGGCATAGATATGTGCCTTCTTGGATGTAGAGCGTCTGTGTGTATGACTTGGAATTCGATTTCTCCAGCGGTTAGGGACCGTAAAGAATTGCATGCTGGGGCTAGTATTATCCTACGGTGGAAGACCGTAAGAGAGTACGTGTAAGTTGGTAAACATAGTAGGTCGTGGTAATCTAGTCAGAGTATGACTTGTTATGTATGATGGTTGAACCATTTGGGTTGTGTTCCCTGTGAGGTCGGGTTGGTAGACCAAGGAATACTTATGCTTGTTCTTGTTGATAAGGGAGTTAGTGTTGAGACGTAGAGTTCTTTTCTGTAGTGATCAACTGAGGATCGTTAACCGTTATGTGTGGCTTGTTCGGGATTGTGTGGGTATGGTTGTACTTTTAGCTCTTGGCAGAGTGGGAATTTTGTCAGAATCGTGCCGCTGTGATATTCACATGGTGGGTTTCTGATAGACATTCATGAGTCTGGATTTATGTTCTGTTTAGGGCTTCGAACTGTTCAGAGTTCTTAGAGGCGAGGAGTGGTCGTCGACTGTGGTAAGTGTTGTGTTTTAGCATAATCAGTTGTTCGGATGGTGGTCCCAAGAGTATGGTAAAGTACGAGTTAAGAAGGATTCGATATTTGAGAAGCCTTTGTTGGCGTAGCCTGTTTGGACCGACGCGATTGTTTAGTTGGGAACGAAAGGGCCGTGATGAGTTCTGTATATGAGGAAAGTACTAAGTGTAAGAGACAAGTCTTAGGTTTGATGTCGGATGACAGTCATCATGTTTGCTACGTCGAATGATGGCAATCATGTTTGATTTGAGATGGATCTGTAGATTTGGTATCAGTGATCTGATGGCGAGACATTGAGTTATGTGGTGATGCGTCATGATGTGCGGTTGCACGGGAGGCATGATTGGGTTTGTGTAGGTTATTTGATACCTATGAGATATTCTGTCTGCGTGTCAGGTTTAAGTGACTCGTTGGGGTTAGGTGACTTTGTGGCTGCGATGCCGGATTGGTTTTCGGTTGTGTGAAACCTTGTTTAGGACAATGGTGTGACCCCTATTGTTTTTCTAGAGTAAAAACTATGGTTCGTGACAAAAGATTGAATGGAGGATGAAGGTTTAGAAGAAGTGTGTTCTTTGGTATTCCAGGTGAGTTAAGTGAGCTTCTTTCTGGAGTCGTGTGCTTGTGTTGTTGCTCGTGGACGGGCATCTTGTTAGTTTCGAGATGGCATTGTTAGCATCAGCAGGGTAGCAAGGTGGTATCAAAGTCGGTGGTCATCAAGTGATCGTCAGAACTTGAGTAAAGTTTATGCGTGGAGTATGTGACTTTGTGCAATCGATGTCAGGATTCGACGTCGTGTGTTTGAACTCGTGGAGATAATCCTTGGTATGCATGGTGAGGTGTGAGTAAGCCAGTATGTGGGGGTAAGAACGGGGTGGTAGTCTCTATGTTCTAGAATAGAGAGTGTTTGAGATCAGGTCCCATGATGGATTGATCTCATGTTATGCATTGTTGTTGGAGTGGATTGTGTTCGGTGAGAGTTTGATTCGAGGTTTGGTAGCGTGAGTTAGATTTTGATCCGATGTTTTATAGATGCCGGTAGTGTCAGTGAAACTTTCACGTGCGCGCAGGTTGTATGGAGGTTGATTCTTCAAAGTCGTGTTTTCCATATGTGACGACAGTTTTGGGGTTTCAGTTGCTGGGGCATTTTTGCTATTGTACGGTGTTACTGGGTTTGCATCAGAGATTATCGAGGGTTGCGGGACAGTGTTTGGCTTGAGTTTCAATGTTGAATTTCAGGAACCAAATTTCATTAAGAGTGGGAGAGTTGTGAGACCCCGACCTGTATCATTTTTGAAATGATTTAAGTGTTGACGGAGTTGGAGTTAACTCTTGACCTCGGTGTGTTGGGTTTTGTTCCTTCATAGTAGAACAGAATGTACATATGTGTTTGGCACTTGTTCAAGTTCAGAAAAGGCATGTTCGGTTTGGTTTAGGGTTGAAAAACCTATTCTGTCGCAGAAAATGATTTTCTCCGTCAACCAGTTGACTTGGCTGGGTGATCCAATCGACTGCGTTGACAGTGTATGCATCCAGTCGACTGGACTGGGTGTGTCAGTCGACTGGACTGGGTTGGTGGAGCATTTTAACTTTCCAGTAACCTTCGTCAGTTGACTAAAGGAGGAGGTTCAGTTGACTAAACCCCTGAAATTGGACGTGGTCTATAAATATCAGTCCTTGGGAGATATTTTGAGAAATTATTTTCAGATCTGGTTTTCTTTACACATAAGCTTTTCCTTCTCTCTAGATTTTGGTGGGCCAGGGGTTCGATTTTCAGTGATCAGACAGTAGATCCTTGATGTCGGTGCTGGGGGTTTCGCGCTCATCCGGATGGAATTCTGTTTTGTCGAGGTTCGTTTTCGAGGCGTCGAGCTTTTGGCTCAACGAGGTAGAATCCTAGACTATGTTGTCGCTAAAGGGTGCTACGTGTAATGATATACTTTTCTATCGGTTGAAAATGTTATACATGCTGATTTTTATGTTTAAACCATGTCTGTTCAGATAAAAAGCATGTTTTGCGCTTTTTTTTTTGTTTTTACATGATCTGGACGCGTGGATGTCCGTGGTTTTCAAAAATGTAGTTTTGAAAATGGAAGATTTTTGAAAGTCTTAAAAAGCATGTTTTACAGGTTTGGAGCCAACCCTCTGGGTTGAGTCTCAGATTTTCAAACGTTTTGATGGAAACGGTGAAAACATGTTTTGAAAATGTTGTTTGGTCTCCATGATTGATGGATGACCTAGCGGACGGCCAATGGATCTTTTTATACATGTTGATATATAGTTTTAAAGGTTCTTCATAGTTGAGCTACGTACTGATTTCTAAATGATTCGTTAGATGTGTTGTAACAGTGTTTAGATTGGGTGTTTCGTCCCTCGGTTTTAACCCGTAAAGTGCAGTTGGGTGTTTCGTCCCTCGATTTTAGCCCGTAAAGAGCCGGTTGCCCCCATGTGTGGCTGCGTTGTTGTAACTCCGTATAGAACTTGTCATTACCTAGCAGGCCTTAAATGGTTTAGGATTATGATAATGGGCAGGAGTCTATAGTTGTTGCCTTTGTTCCCAGTGTGATGGAGTCGGTACATAGAAATCATTTTTCTTGACTGTGTGATCCGAGTGAAAAATCACGTTTCGATTAAATGCGTGATTTTAAGGATGAAAAACTGTTTTGAGACTCGTACTAGCCTGATGAAAAACTTGTGGTTTGAGAGTGAAAACCCTTTTAAGGATCATGTGGTTGAGTCAACTTTATGCTACGTGATTGCATATCCTGCTTTACTACTTTATAGTCTGTTTCTATTGGGTTTCGGCTCACATTGTGGGATTTGTGAAAAACCTTTTTCAGGTAAACGCGGTCTTGTAGGTTGATCTTGAGGTGCCTGGAGGTGGTTGATGACAAGACTCTGATGTTTTGTCTTTGTTAAGTAGTTTATACCTTTTGTATATAGATCATGTTGTTTTTTATTGAAGAGCATGTTTAATGTAATTCTTATGGCCCTAGATCCGATGTATGCATGATTTACGTTTTCGAGAGAAACCAAAGATCGATTGTTGCTTTCCGTTGTTCATTTTGTGGTTTTCAAATGGTTTATACTTCATTCAAACTTTTGTGCTTCGAGAGAGATTTTAGAACGGTTTATTCTTTTTTTATAAATGTTATTTCTTTACCCAAAATGTAAATTTTGTTTCAAATACTTGGCTTTAGGGGCCGTAACTGTAGTCTTTTGGGCTACTTTTTTAAATTAAATAAACTCTCAGTAGTGCGTTTTTACAAAGGTTTTAGTCTCGTTTGGGCTTCATGATTTTTCATCCATTTGTATTTGGACGGTTTTGGTGGTTGTTGGTAGATTTTTCGCGTGACCCAAAGTTTGAGGCGTGACATCTGCTATGATAGATCAAAGGTTGTTTCGTAGTGTATGTTCTAGTTTGTCACGATCAATTTTTTAGAACGGCATCCGTGACTGGATAGTGAGTCAAAACTCACTAAAAGTCTCTTATTTTGAAAACTCTTTTAGTTAATTTTGGGAATAAACGACTTTCTTTTATTAATTTCACAAAAGTTTTCCCAACGATCCTTTCAAAAACATCCCAGAGGATATTAGTGTATACATCCATACATCATCCATTTTTTTCATATAAACATAACATGAGAAAAATATACAATGTTCAAGATGAAACAAAAACAAAAGAGGGCAAACATCCACTTCAGCCAGATCTCTTTTAAGTATCATGTGAAACATGATTTTAACAAAACATTAGCAAAACTAGTGTGAGCGCATAAATATCTAAATTATTACTCGCTTTCCATTTGTTAGAATGATATTTAAATTAAATGGTTATACTAGCGATCTGGGGAGCTACTCAACAAGTTTAGAGATGATCATTTTAGAGTCACCTAGCTGTGACTTGTCGCCCTTATTACACCTTATCGCTGGTACTCTTATTATCCGCCAGCAACTGAAACCCTATTTAATCTATCATTCTCATCTTTATAATATCCATCATTTTCAATAATATCAATAGAGATGTATCTCAAGATCATTGTAAAGCGGCAATTGCAAAACTAACTAATTCAAATATTACAAGACTCACCTGACTTTCGCATGTATTAGTCAGTGAATTTTCAAATATGAATACAATAAAATACTAGTTTTAGTATAGTTTCCAAAGTAACAATTAGCTAAATTCTTTATATTTAAACTCCTACAATTTTGTAAAAGATTTATATCATTTTTATAAAAATAATTTCTTTTAAATTTTATTCATATAAAAATATTAACTTCCGAATAAGAAAAATTTATAATTTATTTTATTCTATCTCTCACTTAAACCCTAATTTAAAAAGGTAAGTTTTCTAAACTATGTTAAGATATTCATTTTTAGTTAAAACTCGCGTTAACTCAACTAAAATTCATAAAGATATAAATTTTAAAATCCTTATAAAAATCTTATTATTGAATTTATTTTTCATAAAATTCTTTTAATTAATTCAGCTTTCAAATTAAAACAATAAAAGTAACTAAATAACCAGTTCCATCTTTTTTTTTTTAAAAAGTAAAGAAGCCAAACACAGACACAGGGCCTTAAAATCAAATACACACATTAACTCAACACACACACAGCAAACACACCCACACCCATAACCCAACAAACTCACACACACAGACACGGCAAAACACACACACACATGCTCCTCTCATATAAATAAATAATTACAATGCAACTAAAATCACAGAGGCTATATGGGTGGTGAACTCTCGGTGGTGGTGTGGCGGCACCGTGAGAGAAGAGTGAGAGGGAGAAAATTACAGAGAGATAGAGAGGAGGAGAGATAAATAAATTTACAGATATATATATATATATATATATATAGAGAGAGAGAGAGAGAGAGAGAGAGACCAATGGTCCAGCCGGGGTGGGTGTCGCCAGAGCAAGGGTGGCGCCGGCGTGGGTGTGGGTGTAGCGTCAGTTGATCACGGTGGTGGTTGGTCGCTGCTGTGGGAGGCGTGGGCTCAGCTCCTCTCTGGTTGTTGTTGAGCTTCTAGTTTAAGCTTCTAATTTGAAGCTTCCAAAATAGAACTCTTAATCTTTACGGCTTCCTAATTCGAAGACTTTCTAATTCCTAATGGTTAGCTAAAAGTGATCTCACGAATTGTGTCGAAAGGCTCGGTAATACATTGGTATATACAGGCAACCGATGGGGACAGTTGTCCCCCATTTATTCATTTAAGATAAGAACAAACTTAAATAATACATCCTAAGATTTTTTATGTAAAATTTTTAATTCGAAAAATCTAAATATTTATGTATAAATTTGTATTTTTATGAATTGTCGTATGATTAAAATTTTTACTAAGATTTTCTATCTATATAATATATTTTATTGTCATTTATTGATTACTAGTATTTTTAATAGATGTAAATTTTTAAATTCAGAAAATTCTCAAAAATTCAAGATAGATTTTTAATGTTATTTTATGATTTATCGAGTAGTCAGAATTTGCATAAATTTTTTTTAATTATACAATAAATTTTTATCTCGATCTTTGATTATCTAAATTTTTAATTGATGTATGTTTTTGGCTCAAATTTTAAAATTAATTATAAGGTTTTGTTGGGAATTTAATTACTTTTTATTTAAATGCTGGGTGTCACATCCTCCCCAACTTTAAGAAGTTTAGTCTTACAAACTTGACTTGGGTTAGGATAAGGGGTATCGTACCTTATGTGAAAAATTTCGAATATTTACTTCTCATGTCAATTTCTTTTTTTCATGTAATTTCACCCTCTGAATAGTTGTCCCACCATACTTTGACGAGTGGAATGACTTTGTTGCGGAGTGACTTTTCTTGGCAATTTAGGATACGTATCGGTCGTTCTTCATAACTTAGGTTTTGATTTATTTCCACAGGTGGTCTTCTCAGGACCTGAGTTGGGTCGACGATGTATCTTCTTAGCATTGACAAATGGAAGGCGTCATGAATCTGGGCAAACTCGGGTGTTAGAGCCAAACGGTATGCTACGGGCCTCACGTTTTCTAGGATCTTGAAAGGTCTAACGTAACGAGGATTCAGCTTTCCTTTTTCGGCCGAAGCGGATAACACCTTTCATGGGAGATACTTTCAAGAATACCATATTGCCTTCTTGAAATTGTAGTTCTCGTCGTTTCGCATCGGCATAGCTTTTTTGTCCGTCTTGGGCAATTCAGAGATGTTCTTGGAATTGGCAAATCTTATCAATTAATTCCTAGACCTGTGAGGTGGCTTTTGTTTGTTTCTTCCCAACAAACTGGAGTCCTACATTATCGTTCATAGAGTGCTTCAAATGGCGTCATTCCGATGCTGGCTTGAAAATTATCGTTGTAAGCAAATTCGATTAGTGGCAAATGCTCTTCTCAACTCCCTCGAAAGTCCATGGCACAAGCCCTAAGCATATCTTCTATTGTCTGGATAGTTCACTCTGATTACTCGTCTATTTGTGGGTGAAAAGCCATGCTGAGGTGTAGGTTGGTTCCCATAGCTTCCTGAAAGCTCTTCCAAAAATGAGAAATGAATCTCGGATTGCGATCGAAAATGATTGATATCGGAACCCCATGCAAGCGTACGACTTCTCGCGTGTAAAGTCTGGTCAGCTGATCGATCGTATGTGTATTCTTTACCAGTAAGAAGTGCGTCATCTTCGTGAGTTGGTCAACAATGACCCATACTAAATTGTTGCCTTTGGTGGTCCGGGGTAGTCCAATCACGAAATCCATGGTGATATGTTCCCATTTTCATTCTGGAATCGACAAGGGTTATAGGAGACCGACAGACCTTTGTTGTACGACTTTGATTTGTTTGCATTGTAAGTACTTGCTGACATAAGCTGCAACATCCTTTTTCATCCCCACCCACTAAAACATTTTGTGCAGATCTTAGTACATCTTCATTAACCCGAGGTGTATCGCGAATTTGGACTTGCGGCTCTTATCTAATATTTGTTTCTTTAATATGCTATATTGGGAATGCACAGCCGATTCCAAAACTTCAATACGCCATTAGAAAGAGAAAATTTGGGTTTGGATTTACCTCAATTCGTTTGCGTATGGTCCTCAATTTGGGATTTTCTTCTTGTCGGCGTTTCACTTCTTCCAAAATGGTTGATTAGGTGACGATAGCAGTACAAAGAGACTCAAGCTTGTCTATGTCTTCTAATAACTGGAGTTGTTGAGTGAGGAGACTATTCAAGGTTCCTAAAATCTTTTGGCTAAGGACATCGACCACACCATTTGCTTTGCCAGGATAATACAAGATATTGATATCGTATTCCTTTATCAGCCCCAACCAACACCTCTGTCTCAAGTTTAACATCTTTTGTAGTGTATTTCAGGCTCTTGTAGTCGATGTATACATCACAAGAAACTCCATATAGGTAATGTCGCCATATTTTGAGTGCAAAAATAATTGTGGCTAGTTCAAGGTCGTGGGTGGGATAGTTCCTTCCGTGGGGCTTTAATTGCTGTGAGACATAGGCGATAACTCTACCGCGTTGCATGAGTACACACTCCAATCCTTGTCTGGATGCATCGCTATAGATGGCGAATCCTTTAGTGCCTTCTGGTAAAGTGAAGATAAGTGTTGTTGTTAACCTTTTCTTCAATTCCTAGAAGCTCTTCTCTCGTTTCTCATTCAAGACAAAAGGTTCTCTCTTCCAAGTCAAATCGAAACTCCTTATTTCTGTTACTATCGTCGGGGTTGGCCACTTTATGATCGCCTCGACTTTCTATGGATTGACTGAGATTCCTTCTCTTCCAACTATGTGTCCTAGAAACACCATTTCCTTTAACCAGAATTCACATTTTTCCGTTTGGCGTATAACTTGTGGTCCTTTAAGGTTTGTAACACCCTTCGTAAGTGTTCTGTATGTTCTCCTTTATTTTTAGAGTAGATTAAGATGTCGTCAATGAAGACAATTACAAACTCATCCAAAGATTCTTTAAAGACTCAGTTCATAAGGTCCGTGAAGGCTGCTGGCGCATTTATTACACCGAATGGCATAAATTTTTTTTTTGTAGTATCCGTATCTTGTTCGAAAAGCCGTCTCTTAATATCTTCCTTCTTCACCTTCAATTAGTGGTACCCTAATTGTAAATCAACCTTGGAGAAAACACTTTTCCCTTGCAATTGATCAAATAAATCCTCAATCTAAAGTACGGGGTATCTATTTTTAGTAGTGACCTTATTTAATTCCCGGTAATCTATACAAAATCTTATCCCATCCTTCTTCTTTACGAATAACACTGGGGCTCCCGATGGAGACTTGCTTGGTCTAATAAATCCTTTGTCCAATAATTCTTGCATGTGGACTTTTAAGTCTTTTAATTCAGCAGGGGCTAAGCAATATGGGGTTTTAGAAATCGATTGAGTTCCCAGCGCAACTTTTATAGAAAATTTCACTTCTCGATCTATAGGCATTCCAGGTAGGTCTTCAGGGAATACTTTAGGGTACTCACAGACTACGGGAAATTTTGATAATTTTGGGTTTCAAGATATGTCCTTAGTCACACAACAGATGTATCCCTGACATTCTTTCCTAAGAAGACTTTAGGCTCGGGCTACCGATAAGAGGGGTATAGGTGAAGAGACTCTCCTTCCTTTGAAGTAAAAAATTTCTTGAGGGGTATGAAAGTCGACACGCTTTGAAGCACAGGTGATAATAGCATGATTAGAAGTAAGCCAATCAATGCTAAGGATGATATCAAAATGTTCCATGTCGATGGGAATCAGATCAGCTAATAAGTAGGCCTCGTTGAAAGATATTTCACAATCCTTATATAACGTGGAACAAACAATTTCCCTACTTACGAGTTGGGACACTAACAGTTCACATCCTAAGGGCTCCGGGATTTTTGTTAGCTTTTTAGCAAAACTAGATGATATGAAAGACTATGTTGAGCCAGAATCTAACAATACATAAGCAGGTAAAGAACAGATAGAGATGTTACCAGCAACTACTTCTTTAGTGTTTTGAGGATTCCCCGGGACCAAAGCAAACATCATTTCTTGTCTTTGGTCATTAGTGTTGTTTCTTCGTATTTCGGGTGATAGGTTCTTTGTACCTCCAACTCCCGAATTTTGATTTTCTTGTCCCTCACCAGTCGTCAAAAGTTTTGGGCATTTCCTTCTGATGTTTCCCTCAGCTCCACAATTAGGTCAGTCGTCCTCCAGCAGGTTCCTGAATGAATCTTCCCGTATGTGGGATAAGTGGATTTTGTTGGCCTGGGTTTGGGCCAACATCTTGCCATGGCGGAGGTTCGAGTTTGGGTCGAGTCACAGTCGACTTGTGGTGCTTGGCGATGTATCCTTTAAGGAAATAAAGTTGCACCTTTACCACTACCTGTGGGTTTTAGTGAGATGGTAAACGCTTGATCCAACAATTGATATCATAGCGAGGTCTCAAGTTCGATTCCCCTAGATGGCATGTTGTTAGTGGGCAGGTGCTGGGCGATTATTTTCCTCGGTTTGGGCCAGCATCTAGCCATGGCAGATGTCCGAGTTTGGGCCGAGTCACAGTTGACTTGTGGCGCTTGGTGCTGTACCCTTTAAGAAAATAACGTTGTGCTTTCACCACTACCTGCGGGTTTTAGTGAGATGGTAAGCGCTTGATCCAACAGGTTTCTGGTTTCCTCCTCTTGACGTCCCCATATCTTGCCTTTTTGGTCCTCCCTTTTCAGAACTTCCCAAGCTTGGGGCTTGACATTTTCAATTTTCGAAGAATCTTCAACTCTAGTTGCTTTCTTATTCCACTAATAATGCTCGATCGATGACATCTACATCGCTAGACAATCGTAGAGGTCGTATCATCCTTCTAATATTTGGTTTTAGCCCGTCCTCGAACTTTTTCACCTTCATGTATTCTGTGTAAATCATGTGAGGGGCGTACTCATCCAGGTTGGTAAATTCTGCTTGATACTTAGAAATAGTCATTCCACCCTTCTGCTTGAGCTGCTGAAATTTTGTGCACTTTGCATCTCTTACGGATTGGGGGAAGTACTTCTCCTTAAAGCATATTAAAAACTAGTCCCGCTCTATCTGCGGCTCCTCTTGTCTCTTCATGTTCCACCACCTTTTGGCTTCGCCTTCAAGTTGGTAGGTTGCCAGCCTTACCTTTTATGCCTCGGTATAGGTAACCACCCCGGGTATCTTTTCCATTGCCGTTAACCACTCGTTAGCTTTGACTAAGTCTAGTCCTCCTTTGTATGTGGATGGCTCTATTTTCAAGAATTCCCTAACATTTGGACCTTCAATTGGGTTTTGGGGAATAATGGGGTTTGGAACTTGACCTTGATGTATAACAGGTGGTAGTTCATTATGATTAGGGGCTGAATTCTGCTGTTGTTGGGCTTGTTCGCGTGTTTGGGCTAACTCACAAATCATACGGCGCATCTTGTTCATATGTGTGTCAACTTGTGCCATAAAGTCATCTATTTCCTGCTACACGTTGCCCTCCGGGTGTTCACCATGTTGATAGACCTATACCAAAGAAAACTAATCATAATATTGAATTCGTAAGGCAAGTAAAATATTTTTATGTGTATTGCTATTATTATTATTATTATTATTATTTGTCTTTTGGATTCTCACAGATATAGAAGAAGGTTCAAAATAATATAGACAAAAGTAGCTTCTTATTCATAGACACGACATCTTTAGTTTGGGGTACAAAGGTGACAATTATACAAGGATGATAAACAAAAACCGTCATCTAGTCAAGATTATGAAAAGATACCCAAAAAAAAAAAAACAAATCCAAAACTCAAAACATCAAAAAGGTACCCTGATCCTCCTACCCCCTAGTTGGTCCATTGACCGATGGTTCTGACAGCATGTCCCAGTTGGACCGCTCGGATGGGTCTTCCACAGGCTCAGAATCTAACTCTATAATGATGGGGACATGGGTTTGCCCCTGTTCGTCAGGATTAACAAGTCGTCCAGGCATTGGTGTGAGACTCGATTCCATTTTTTTTTCGTTTTATAAATGCGAGGTGTTGGTTTTGCTTTATCGGTTTAGCATGGCATATGTTGTATGTGTTATACGTATGTATTTTACACTTGTTCGAGTTAAGAAAGGCTAGTTTGTTTGGTTGGTTACGGGGTTGTGAGCCGTTTTGGATGATTTTAAGTTGGTTAGAGGGTTCAGTCGACTGATGTTGGAGATTCAATCGACTGATCTAGGCTCTAGAAGTTTTTTGTTGTTTTCTAGTAGCTTTTCAGTCGCCTGGAATGGGCTTTTCAGTCAACTGAAATGGGTTTAGTCGACTGAGTTGGTGAGTTCAGTCGACTGAAATGGTTCTGTGGGGAAGTCCTGTTTTCCAGTAGCTTTTCAGTCGACTGGAGGGTGGTCCTCAGTCGACTGACCTGGGTCGGTAGAATTTTTTTCTTGCTTTTCCAATGTGTTTTCAGTCAACTGACCTTGGTGGTCCAGTCGACTGACCTCCTGTGTTTTGATGTGGCCTATAAATATCAACTTTTTAGAAGATATTCTCATTCTCTCTTTCTTGCAAGTTTTCTCTTTTAAATATAAAATTTCCACCTTCTCTCTAGCTTTTTGGTGGGCCCAGTCTTAGTTTTTGGCGATCGAATAGCGGATCCTTGCCGAGGGCTTCGTGTTCATCCGGACGGAATGTCATTTTGACGAGGTTTGTTTTTCGAGGCATCGATTTTTAATTCAACGAGGTAGGATCCTAGACTTTCTTGCTGTTAAAGGGTGTTATATGCGATTGTATGCTTTTCTACCGTTTTAAAATGGATAAAAAGTTGTTTTAGGTGTTTAACCTCTGTTTGGTTAGACAAAATGGTTTTTAAAGTATGTTTTGCATATTTTATACGGTTTATTACATGTTGTGGACGTGTTGATGTCCGCGGTTTTCAAAAAGGTGATTTGAAAATGAGAAGATTTATGTAAGGTCATGAAAACTGTGTTTTGGAGGTTTGGAGCTAACCTGTGAGACTCTGACCCACTTTCTTTTTCGGCATTTTTGGACGCGTGTTACGTGTTTTCGTTTGAGCATGTTTTTGTTGCTTTTGATGCATGATCGGGCTTTAGATATGCATGCGGGGTAAGTTTTCGAGGCCGTGGGCCGTTGTGGTGTGAATTTTGAAAAAATTTAAAAAAAGATATTTTGGAGGCCTATAAATATCTAGAGTTATATATTTTTAAAAAGATATTTTCTGAAACTTCTTCAGGAAATTTTTTATTTTCTCTCTCTACCTTCTCTCTGAGTTCTCGGGAGCCCGAGGCTCGGGTTTTGATGATCCAACAACAGATCCTTGGTATCGACATCGTGGTCTACGCATTCATCCAGACAAAATTCAATTTCGACGAAACTCGATTTTACACGTGATTCGAGGCGTTAACTTTTTAACTCACCGAGGTAGAATTCTAGACCCTACTGCTGTATAGGGTACTATGTGTAATCGTGTGTGTTTTTATTGGTTAGATTGCTGTAGATCTAATTTTGTTTCAAGTTGGGTTTTTAGGCTAAAAATCAGGTTTCTGTCGATTTCGATGGATAAAATCGTGTTTCGAGAGTTTCTTTCGTGATTTTGAGGTTAGGCTTGGGCATGTGTATGTCCGAGGGTGTTGAATCGGTGTTTGGAGGTTTCGATTTGAGGTTTGGAGGTGAAACCCGTAGCTTTAAACGGTTTCTAGGCTTGTTCAGTCGATAGGACCTATGAGTTTAGTCGACTGAACTCATGGAGTCAGTCAAATGAACTGTGCGTTGAGGGATTTTGGTGGTTTTCCAGTGTGTTTTTCAGTCGACTGGGGGTTGGGTCCAGTCGACTGAATTCTGGGCTGTTCGTTGGTGGTTCGGTGGTTCGTTTTGGTTTCCAATTGGTGTCCTTTGATATTCAATTGATTAATTTATAAAAATTAGTTGATTCAAATACCTTTGGGTCCCTTTTGGGGTTTGGTTAATGGCGTTGTGGTTTCGGGGGTCGTGTGGTGGCCTCAGGTGTTTATGTGATACTGCCCTCGATTGTGACGTGCATGGTTGGTTTAGGATTTGTGGCACGATTTTGTGAGTGCTGGTTATGTGTGCGACATGTGGGTTCGTGATTTGGTTAAAGGTGGGGTTCTGGTGAAAATCGTCTTGTGGAAAGTTCAGGTGTTGGTTTCTGGGTTGGATGTTAGTTGTCCCGGTGTGTGGATGGGTCGTTCGGGTATCGAATGACGGATGTGTGGCATGTGATGTCGTAACGGGTTTTATGACGGGTGATGTCACGATTTGAGGTTATATGGCTATGTGCATTTATAGTTGGCTTTATGCATTTATAACTGTGGTTTATTATGCATGGACCATGTAAGTGGATTACATGTTTTGGTATCGTAACGTGTACCGTAGTTGCATGCTGTAGAGCTTTGAAGTTTTATATGCATGGTTATGTGAAATATGATGAACGGATGCATGTGATGCATGTTGCATGAGTTGCAGGTTTTCTGTGAGTCGCGTGTGTAGCATGTGATGTGATTTGTAAAACGTAGTGATAGTACGTGACTTTATGCATTTAAATTCTGATTAGGTTATGCATAGGTATGTTTGGTGTTATCCCGTAGTTTTCAGTGTTCTCCTGTGATGTTCAGTTTTATCCTGTAATATGCGGTTTTATCTCGTGGTATGCGGTCTTATCTCGTGATTTACGATTTTATCCCGTGGTATAATCCATGGTCGGCGGTTCCATCCCGTGGCTTACGGTAAAGTATGCGATTTTACCCTGTGGTTTGGTCTATAGTTTTACCCCATAGTATACGGTTTTATCCCGAGAATGTATGTTATGTACGGATCCTTATACCAATGTTAGGACTGGGGTTGCAGCTTGTGAGCACCGATTTTACGCATCTGTATTGCGTTATGTTAGAGTTGAGGTCTCTCGGTCTAAGAGGGTACATGGATTGCATGAAATACATTGTGGGACGAATATGCCAGTTTTCAAACTATTTTTAAGAGTCGCGTGGATCGTGACCTAAAAACCCCTTTTCAACTGTTTTAAGGGCTCCTGTGAATGAGTCAAAAGATGGTTCGTATCCTCGCTTTTCCGTTTGCATGTGAAAATATTTTCAAGGCTTGAAAGAAAGTCTAAAACTACACCTCATTTTCCTAGCATGTTTAGCTTATATTGCATGCCTGTCTGGTTTCTATTGAGCCTTAGCTCACGGTGTGGGATTTGCTTTTCTTCAGATACCGGTCACGATAGTTGATCTGGAGATGCTGGAGAGGTGGAAGAGTTATAGTCTTCTTTTTTGTTTCTATTTGTATCATGTATGCTTAATACATGTTTCTCGGCGTTGGAGCCTTGTAATATTGTCGTTTGGCATTTATATACAATGCATGTATGTTTATTTTGAGAGTATATTCTCGGGCTGGGTATTGTGGTTGATTGTGCATGGTTGTTTCACGCGACTCGGAGTTTGGGACGTGTGTGGCGTTGGAATTTGAGAGTTTTAAAAATGGTTCAAAAATAAGGGCATTCAAAGATGTTTAGAAAATATTTTAACACCATGAAAGCCAAATTTTGAAAACTCTTTTTTGTTGAAAATAGAGTCGCCACTTAGTTTTTGAGAAAAATTAAGAAAAACAAAAATGGCTTACCGATCTTTAAAACATTAACCGGAGAAAAAGGGTTCGAGGGTTAAGGTACGAATCGGGAAAGGTGTTAGGCACCCCGTTTGTCCAACCGTAAGGTTGGTCTCTACTAATCATCATTGGTTCTTTATAAGATTTCTCAAATGCATGTAAATAAAAAAAATTGAGGCGAAGAAGGAATATCCAAAATCAAATATGAAAAATACGTAACATATGTACACAGCACTTCAAATTAGGACAAATTAAGCCATGAAATTCTAAATCCTACGATATGCAATTTCTAACTAAAGGGTACATGGAATACACCCACTTGCAATTTCACAAAAATAACCTAAACTATCATGATCTAAATGAAAGAGCAAAAACATGTTATAAATTGTTAAAACTACCTAAACATGAGTTGCTAATAAGAAATAAATTAAACTAAACAAAATTTTAAAGAGAGTAACTAAAACATGCACATTGTCAAAACAAGCGAAATTAGCATTAACATGATAAAAAGATACTAAAAATAAAAGATGCATGTAAATTCTATATTTAAAAGAAATTTTACTAATAAAAAAAATAAAAATAAGAGTGTTATGACAAAAGAGAATTTGAGAATTTAAAGAAAAAAATATAGAAAAAAAATTTATAAAAAAAAATGATGCTAAATGAAAAGGTTAAAAAATATTTATTCAAACTATCAAAAGAAAAATCTAACTATTCATATTTTAATATTTTCAAAAGAAAAATAAAAAAAAAAAGAAGAAAACAAAAGGGAAGAAAATTAAATATAGCTTAAGAATATTTTTATGATTTTTTTTGGGTTTAATGAAATACTATAAAAAGAAAAATAAGACTATATAAAAAGAAAATGGTGCTTTATAAGAAAAGAAATATTAAGTAGAATATTATGAGGAAATTAAAGCTAATTAATTAGAGACAAGAAAATAAAATACTAGAAAAAAAATTTGTACTACTATTAAAAGAGAAGGAGAAGAAATAGATAATGGATGCAAGAAAATAAATGTTAAGTTAAAAAAAATAAAATGAAATATTAAAAAAAAAATTAAAGCTATATTGAAAGAAAGTAAGCTATACTACATGAAAAAGAAATATAAATGCTAGAAAAAGAACTTTAAGCTAATATTACAAGAAAAGAGAATAATGCATTGAAAAGAAATTACATTAATACTAAAAGAAAAGAAACCTTAAACTAATGGGACATTAGTATTAAAGAACAGAAACAACATTAAATTAACTATTAACTAATTTAGAAAAGAAAGAAAGAAAAAATAAATAAAATACTAACAAATGAATCACTAAATTAAAATTAAAATTATCATTAAATAGGTGCAATATTGGCAATTGCAATTATTTTTATGTAAATGCTTTTTATTATAATAATAACGACATTATTTAGTCGTATCGTCAAATTATATTAGCACTAATTGATGAATTAATTAAAGAAAGAAAATGACATGTGTCAAGTGTGAATGTGAAGAAGTTAATAACTAAACAATTAAAGAAAATAACCAAATTACATGAAGCAAATAAGATTGACTATGTAAATGAAAGAAAAATGTGAATTGAAATTGAAATTTTAACCCGATCACTCCAAAAGAGAGAAAATGGAGTTAGAAAGATCGGGGATCCAAACAAGGTACCTGAATCATTTTAGAATCCTCAAATTGGGAGGATGTAATTCGATGGGCCAATCCTCGGGTGGTGATCCAAGCAAGGCTTCAATGTCGGAGGTTCGGTTCTCAGTATTTCGGCAGAGCTTCGGCGTCGGGACTCGGATTGCTCGGCGACTTGGCAAAGCTTCTCTCTCTAAACCTCTCTCTCCAATTCTGTCCTGAAAACGTACCAAGGGGTACGGTATTTATAGAATTCTTCAACCAATGAGATGCTGATACGTTTTGGAACACGTCAGGATTTTTGAAGTTGGCAGTCGCCACTATGCAAGTTAGCGGTTGCCAAGTTAGAGTTGGCGGTCGCCATGTCGAAGTTGGCGGTCGCCAGGTTGAAGGTGGCGGTCTCCACTTTTGGCTAGGGTTTCCAAGAGGTTCTACTAGTAGTCGCCGCAATGAACATGGCGGTCGCCTTACTTGGGCAGTAAGTTTCGATGGTTCGACAAGATTTCTTTGGTTTGAAGGTTTTGGGTTCAAATACCGAGCTTGGATCACTTTCTGAGGATCGAACTGAAGCACTATTCCACCTATTTTCATCATCGAATTCACCTAAAATTAGGCGGGGTCAAATTAGAGTGTCTACAGCATGTCATAACCCTTGGGGTTGAGTCTCGGTCTTTAAACGTTTTGATAGAAATTGTGAAAATATCTTGAAAATATTATTTAGTCTCCATGCTTAATGGATGGCGTAGTGGATGGCCATGAAATGTTTTGTACATGATTAATGTATATTTTTAGACGCTTTCGTAGTCGGGCTACGTGTTTATTTCGTTTATGATTCGATAGATGTGCCGTGACAGTGTGTATATTTGGGTCGCCATTGCTCTTCGGTGAAAGTTCAAAAATTTTGCGTAAGTAGGTGCTTCGCATCTTCGAGTTAATCTCCGTAAATGAAGTGGTTATCCCAGTGGGAGGCATGCGTTGTCGTGATTTCGTATAAAACTTGTCATTACCTAGCAGGTCTTTGTATGGCTTGGGTCTAGGGTAATGGGCAAGAGTCTATAGTTGTTACCTTTGTCCTGGGTGTGACAGAATCGGTACATAGAGATCAGTGTCGGTTGTGTGAACCGAGTTGAACAATAATGTTGTTACTATTTTTCTTTAACTATTAGACGTTATTTGCATTATATGAAATGCATGATTTAAAAGATGGAAACCATTTTGAGGCTTGTCTGGTTGAGTCGATTTTATGTTCTGTGATTGCATATCCTACTTTATTGCATTATAATCTGTTTCTATTGGACTTCGATTTACATTGTGGAATTTGTGAAAAACCTTTTTCAGGTATTGGTGATCACGGGTGTTGATCTATTGGAGCCTTGGAGGTGGAAGACTTTTATTTAAAGTTTTTTTTTTTGTTATGGGACCATGTTTTGTAACATGTATTGCCTGTCCTGGAAGGCATGGTTTGTAAGCCGTGAGGCGATATTTTATGCATGTATGGAATAAAATGTATGTTGTTTTGAGAGTAGAGCCTGGGGTAACCTTTTAATTCGAAATAATATATTTTGGTTGTTTGTTTACCAATAAAAATCTCGTTTTTGTTTCAACCTTTGACCTGTTTGGACTCGGGTGATTTTGGTGAATTGTGGTATCCCAAAATGATGGTTCGATTGGCTTTTTACGTGACCTTGGGAAAAGGGCATGATAATTTGGTATCAGAGCTCTGGGTTCGAATACCTAAGAGCCATGGAAAGAGGGTGCATCACCTTGTGAGGATGATTGCGTGTGCTTGATTGTATGTGTTTAAGTATTTTTATAAGATGAACATGATAGCTTGTTGAGCATGATAGCTTGTGTATACGTGAGTATGAAGGTTGGACCTTAGGATTGATTAGTCTTGTCTTTGGGTGTTTGGATTAACAAATTTGAAAGCCAAGTCAAAAATGCGTTTGACCGACGTATTTTTTGATAAGGAATCTAAGTAGGTTATCCAAATTGACACGTCACTCTTGTCGGTTCTCCTCGGTATGAGAAATGTGTTTACATGATCTTGAATGGCTATGTGTTAGCATGATTATGTGTCTTATATTAGCAATAACATGATGTATGGAAGCTTGTGTGGTTATATTGCTTTCGTATAGAAGTTATGTCCGCGCGGGGAGGACGAGGTCGTGGTTGAGGTCGTGACTGTGGAGGCAGAGGGGTTGTGCCAGTCCCTGATGCTGGTGATGCAAATGCTCCCTAAGGACCGGTAGATGGGGTAGACTTGCTGCATGAGATGGTAGGCTCCATCCGGCAGCTAGGGGGAGGGAGAGCATACCCGAACCGAGGGCGACAGTCGCAATGCGTGAGTTCCGACGTCTAGACCCTTCTACCTTTGTCGGGGATCCCAATCCCAAGGTAGCCACTGAATGGCTGGAGCTTATGACCAGGATTTTGGATACGCTTCAGATAGTGGAGGATGATCTGAGAGTTGCGTTTGCTGCATTCTAGCTGGGAGGGGATGCCCATGAATGGTGAAAGTTTTCCAGAACTACAGTGGGAGGCACTTGGGATGCTTTTATAAAGGTATTGCTAGAGAAGTACTTTCTTGAGTCCTCGAGAGATCATTACCGGGAAGAGTTCCATTCCCTTACCCAGGGGGCGATGACGGTGGTCCAGTACGAGGCCGAGTTTTCCAGCTTGTCCCGGTTTGCATAAGAGATTGTGGTTATAGATGAGTTCCATACAAAGAGGTTTGAAAGGGGTTTGAGGCTCTTGATCCGAGATCGAGTGGCGGCATTCAGGATGCGCATCTTTACAGAGTTGGTGGAAATAGCCATTACTGTGGAAAATACCCTGAACGAGACACATAAGGTTAGAGAGAGTAGGAACCAGTAGGACGGAGGAGGTGCGCAGTTCCAGGGGCGCAGAAACAAGCGCCAGAGGTCTTTTGGGCCGAGTTCTCAACCTGCGGGAGAGTATCAGCAGTAGTTTTTTGCACCTGTACCTTCAGTGGCTTCTTCGGGAAGGCCGGAGCAGAGAGAGCTCGTATGTTATCGATGCAGACAGCCAGGGCATCGTGCGTCGAAGTGCCCGCAAAAGATGCAGTTTCAGGGTTCAGTGCCTGTTCAGTCACAGGAGAGAGAGCCACCGGTCTGTTATGGGTGCAGCTAGTTGGGGCATATTCGTAGGAATTGCCCTCGAGGACGGAGTGCACAGAGTACGGCAAGAGCATCAGTTGTTTTGCCCACGCAGGGAGGACAGATTTATCATCAACCTACGGCTCGGACGTTTAGGATTGTAGACGGGGTGCCTCAGTACAGTCAATGCGACAGTCGACAGTCTAGGGTTATGGTAGACAGACTAGAGCACCGTAGAGCAGAGCATACGCCCTTCCAGCTTCCAGATCTTCTAAGGCACCGGTCGTACCTGATGCTGTAGCTACTACATCAGTGATTAGAGGTACTCTCTTAGTATATAGATCATGGGCCAGTGTTCTTATCGACACAGGAGCATCGCATTATTTTATTTCCTCTGCTTTTGCATCAGCATTGGGGCTGGAGATAGACTTTTTGGGTAGTGTGTTGTGTGTAAAGACCCCAGTCGGTGGAAATGTGGTGTTGAGTCGAGTTTGTAGATCTTGTGAGTTAGAGGTTGACGGTCGCTATTTAGAGTTTGATTTCATCATCTTATACATGACCATGTTTGATATCATCCTAGGAATAGACTGGCTGACCACCTATCATGCCTTTATCGATTGCGATCAACGGAGGGTATCGATTTATATGCCTGAGGGTGATTATTTTTGTTTCGTGGGCGATCGGGACGAGGGTTTGGTGTCTATGCCTAATGTTGTTCGGAACCGTAGGAACCTAGGTTTTCTCTTTTCTGCTCTCATGTTGGATGAGATGGTTAGGGTTCGAGGGGAGTTTTATCCTGTGGTTTATGACTATCCAAATGTCTTCCCTGATAATCTGTTTGAGTTGTCACCGAGTCGTGGGGTAGAGTTTTCTATCGAACTTGTTTTGGGAGCTGCTCCTATTTTGATGCCATCTTATCGTTTTGCACCGGCTGAGTTGCGAGAACTCAAGGTACAGCTTCAGGAGTTTCTTGATAAGGGATTTGTACGTCGAAGTACGTCGCTGTGGAGAGCTCTACCTTGACTACCAAAAGTTAAATCAAGTAACGGTGAAAAACAAGTATCCTGATTGATGACTTGTTTGATCAACTAAAGGGTTCGAGTTACATTTCGAAGATTGATCTGAGATCAGGGTACTATCAGTTGAGGATTAGAGACGAGGACATAGCGAAGGCCGCCTTTCAGACTCGTTATGGTCAGTATGAGTTTTTGGTTATGCTGTTCGGTTTGACGAATGCTCCTGCGACATTCATGGACTTGATGAATCGTATCTTTCATCCATATTTGGATAGTTTTATGGTTGTGTTCGTGGATGACATTCTTATCTACTCACCCATGAGAGAGATGCATGAAAAACACCTCTGTATTGTTCTATAGATTTTGAGAGAGCATCATCTATATGCGAAGTTTGAGAAGTGTGAGTTTTGGATGTCCGTGGTAAGGTTTTTTGGGCATGTGGCATCAAGAGATGGAGTAATAGTGGATTCTTTGAAGACCGACGCAGTGATGGATTGGGAACGATCGAAAAGTGTATATGAGATCCATAGGTTTTTGGGCTTGGCAGACTACTATCAGTGATTTATGAAAGACTTTTCTAGACTTGCCGCACCGATGACACGTCTTACGCGAAAGGGAGTTAAGTTCGTTTGGAGTGGGCACTGTGAATTGGCATTCCAAGAGTTAAAGAAGAGGTTGACTAGTACACGAGTGTTAGTTACTCCAGAGTGAGGTATGGGTTACACAGTGTATTGTGATGCATCGCATAACGGTTTAGGTTGTGTTCTGATGCAAGAAAGTAAGGTTGTGGCTTACGGATCTCAGCAGTTGAAAACTCATGTGAAGAATTATCTGACACATGATTTGGAGTTGGCAGCCGTGGTCTTTGCTTTTAAGACATGGAGGCACTATCTTTATGGTGAGCATTTTGAAGTTTTCTCCGATCAAAAGAGTTTAAAATACTTACTTTCACAGAAGAACCTGAATCTACGCCAACAACGGTGGATGGAGTTTATGGAAGATTACGATTTTGACCTTCAGTACCACTCGGGGAAGGCCAATGTCGTGGCCGACGCTCTTAAGAGGAGATCTCATGGTTCGTTAGCTTCCATTGCTATACGAGAATGGGACATGCTTAGGGAGGTTAGTGAGTTTAATCTATGCATCGGGGAGACAGACAAGGGTGCGACCTTATTTTCAGTGGTTTCATGACCTATTTTGGTTGCTCGTGTGCTAGAGATTCAGCAGACAGACCAAGAGGCTCAGATATTACAGAATCGTAATGCTAGTGGAAACGACACCACGGGATAAGTTGTGAGCCCGGATCAGAGTTTAAGATTAGTAGGGAGATTGTTTGTACCTGAGTCATACCGTGCCGAGGTACTACATGATTTTCATTATTCTCGTCTTGCAGCGCACCCATGAGGCACCAAGATGTATCATGATCTACGCCGTCAATTCTGGTGGAAGGGAATGAAGAGGAATGTGATTAAGTTTGTTTCTCGGTACCTTACTTGTCAGCAGGTATAGGTGGTGCATCAGAGACCAGTAGAATTGTTACAGCCATTGCCAATATCAGAATGAAAGTAGGAGAACATTACGATGGACTTTGTATCGAGACTTCCTAGATCACCAAGGAACATGACATTGTTTGGGTTGTAGTCGATAGGCTGATGAAATCTGTACACTTTCTTCCCATTTGTGTGAAGGATTCTGTGGACAAACTGAGTAGATTGTATGTCAGTGAGATAGTTCGGTTACACAAAATACCTGTGTTTATTGTTTTTTACCGAGACCCACGCTTCACATCACTCTTTTGGCAGAGTCTTTAGGTGGCTCTGGGGACGAGCTTGATGTTTAGCACTGCTTTTCATCCCTAGATGGATGGTCAATCCGAGCGTACTATACATATCTTAGAGGATATGTTAAGAGTTTGTGTGCTTGATTTTAGAGGTTTGTGGAAAGATCACTTATCGTTGGCAGAGTTTGTGTATAAAAACAGTTATCAATCCAGTATTGGAATGACACCTTTTGAGGCTTTGTATGGCAAGCTGTGTAGGTCACCGGTCTGTAAGACAGATGTGAGAGGCGCCACAGTCTTGGGACCAGACTTAGTGCGGGACACAACAGAGAAGATTGCTGTGATTCACCAACGTTTAGTGATGACTCAAAGTCGTCAGAAGAGCTATGCTGATCAGAGGAGGAGACCTTTGGAGTTTGAGGTGGGGGACCACGTGTTTCTGAAAGTCTCGCCATGTAGAGGTTTGATAAGATTTGGCCGTAGCGGGAAGTTATCACCGCGTTTTATTAGGCCGTTTGAGATCCTTGAAAGGATTGGGGAGGTGGCATACCGTCTGGGTTTACCACCTCGGTTGGCATATGTGCACAACGTGTTTCATGCTTTCATGATTCAGAAGTATGAGCTTGACCCGTCACATGTGTTGGATTGGGCTGAGTTACGAGTGGATGAGGATATTTCTTATGAGAAACGACCTACAAAGATCGTGGACCCAAGGGAGTAAGTGTTGAGAGGGAGAACCATTGCTTATGTTAAGGTTCTATGGCTTCATCACGGAATTGAGAAAGCGACGTGGGAGCTTGAGTCCGAAGTTTGGGCTTGATATCTTGAGTTGTTTGCTTCATGACCTTGTAGCGAATTTTGGGAACGAAATTCCTTTAAGGGGAAGAGTTGTGAGACTCGGTTCCGTTTCTTTTTCGTTTTATATATGCGAGGTGTTTCTTTTGCTTTATCGATTTAGCATGGCATATGTTGTATGTGTTATACGTATGTGTTTTACGCTTGTTCGGGTTAAGAAAGACAAGTTGGTTTGGTTGGTTTCAGGGTTGTGAGTCGTTTTAGATGATTTTTAGTTGGCTAGAGGGTTCAGTCGACTGAGGTTGGAGACTCATTCGATTGACCTGGGCTTTGGAGGTTTTTCGTTGTTTTCCAGTAGCTTTTCAGTCGCCTTGAATGGTCTTTTCAGTCTACTGAAGTGGGTTCAGTCGACTGAGTTGATGAGTTCAGTCAACTGAAATGGTTATGTGGGGAAGTCTTGTTTTTCAGTAGCTTTTCAGTCGACTAGAGGGTGGTCCTCAGTTGACTGACCTGGGTCGGTAGAGTTTTTTTCTTGCTTTTCAGTGTGTTTTCAGTCGACTCACCTTGGTGGTCTAGTCGACTAACCTCCTGTGTTTTGGCGTGACCTATAAATATCAATCTATCTCCACCTTCTCTCTAGCTTTTTGGTGGACCCGAGCTTAGTTTTTAGCGATCGAATAGCGAATCCTTGCTATCCTTGCCGAGAGCCTCATGTTCATCCGAACGGAATTTCATTTTAACGAGGTTCATTTTTTGAGGTGTCGAGTTTTAACTCAACGAGGTAGGATTCTAGATTTTCTTACTGTTAAAGGGTGTTATATGCAATTGTATACTTTTCTACCGTTTTAAAATGCATAAAATGTTGTTTTAGGTGTTTAATATCTGTTTGGTTGGATGAAATGGTTTTTAAAGTATGTTTTTCATATTTTGTATAGTTTATTACATGTTGTGGACGTGTGGAAGTCCGTGATTTTCAAAAAGGTGATTTGAAAACGAGGAGGTTTATATAAGGTCAGGAAAATCGTGTTTTGGAGGTTTAGAGCTAACCTTTGGGATTGAGTCTCGGTCTTTAAACGTTTTGGTAGAAACGGTGAAAGTATTTTGAAAATATTATTTAATCTCCATGGTTAATGGATGACGTGGCAGATGGCCGTGGAATGTTTTGTACATGATTAATGTATAGTTTTAAATGCTTTCGTAGCCAGGCTACGTGTTTGTTTTGTTTATGATTCGATAGATGTGCCGTGACAGTGTGTATATTTGGGCCGCTATTACTCCTTGGTGAAAGTCCGAACACTTTGCGCAAGTAAGTTCTTCGCTCCTTCGAGTTAACCCCCATAAATGAAGTGGTTGCCCGAGTGAGAGGCGTGCGTTGTCATGACTCCATATAGAACTTGTCATTACCTAGCGGGTCTTTGTATGGCTTGGGTCTAAGGTAATGGGTAAGAGTCTATAGTTGTTACCTTTGTCCGGGGTGTGATAGAGTCAGTACATAGGGATCAGTGTCGGTTGTGTGAACCGAGTGGAACAATAACGTTGTTACTATTTTTCTTTAACTATTAGACGTTATTTACATTATATGAAATGCGTGATTTAAAAGATGCAAAACCGTTTTGAGACTCGTCTGATTGAGTCGATTTTATACTATGTGATTGTATATCCTACTTTACTGCATTATAGCCTGTTTCTATTGAGTTTTGGCTCAAATTTTGAGATTTGTGAAAAATCTTTTTCAGGTGTTGGTGATCACGAGTGTTGATCTATTGGAGCCTCGGAAGCAGAAGACTTTTGTATAAAGTTTTCTTTTTTGTTGTTATGGGACCATGTTTTATAACATGTATTACCTATTCTGAAGGCATGGTTTATAAGCCGTGAGACGATATTTTATGCATGTATGGAATAGATTGTATGTTGTCTTGAGAGTAGAGCCTACGGTAACCTTTTAATTCCAAATGATATATTTCGGTTTTTTGTTTACAAATAAAAATCTCATTTTTGTTTCAACCTTTGACTTGTTTGGGCTCGGGAGATTTTGGTGAATTGTGGTATCCCAAAATGATGGTTCAGTGGGCTTTTTACGTATGGGAAAAGGGGCGTGACAACTTGTATCATCAAAGGAGGGTCTACAAGGTTTGGGACAAAATATGGGAGAGGCCAAGTGGTACTATGTCCCTCCGCTGCTGCTTTGCTTAGTAACATCCTATAATATCCTTGATCATCCATTTTCGTCAGTGCTTGTCACCACATGTGCATTTTGTCCTAACGTGATATCTTACTACGGCCTTTTTCATCGTATCAAGGTAAAATAACTTTTCATCCTCTACTTTTATGATTTTTTGGTACAAAAACTGGTCGGCCCCCTCATCGGTAGAGATAGCGTATAGTTCTGGATCTTTGGGCTCTGCTCTAAATGGTTCCCAGACTCGGACTATGCGTGATGGAACGCGACGATAACCTCCAAAAGTGTCCCAACTGTTAATAGAATCCCATGTCTACAATGCATAAAGAATAATCTTACCTATGATTTACTCAATAAGATAGAATCAAGGTAAAATAGGACATATCAAAACATGGATATTCAAGAGTGGTGTAAGTGTCCTAAGCTCTGGGTTTTACAAAAAAAAAAAATCTTTGCTCTGATACTACTTCTATCATGACCCATTTCTTAGAACAACGTCTGTGGCCGACTAGTGAGTTAAAACCCACCCGAGACCTCTTATTTTGAAAACTCTTTTAGTTAGTTTTGGAAATAAACAACTTTATTTTATTAATTTCACAAAAGCTTTCCCAGCGATCCTTTCAAAAACTTCCCAGAGCATGTTAATATTTTGTTAAAATCATATTTTGGGTGATACTTAAAAGAGACCTAGCTGAAGTGAATGTTTGCCCTCTTTTGTTTTTGTTTAAGCTTGAACATTGTATATTTCTCATGTTATGTATATATGACAAAAACTGGATGATGTTTA
>JAULJZ010066227.1:0-13287 GCA_032270985.1 Heliamphora pulchella | reverse complement strand
ATATTTTTTAATTGCAACTTGTGTTATTTGCGATGGTGTTTTTCGTTGCCAAATATAACTTTTTGCAACAAAAATATGTTTTTGTTGCAAATTATAATCTTTTATGATGAAAAATATTTGTTGTCAAAACTTTGCAACAATGATCTTTCATCGCTAATATTACATTACACGACGAATTATTTCATTGCCTTAAATTTTTAATTTAGAACAATAATAGTGGTCTAATGACGAAAATTATTCGTCGTTAATACTATCATTTGCGACGAACTTATTTGTCGCCATAAATTTCTATTCAGAATTATGATAATTTTTAACGACGAATTTTGTAGATAGGCGACAAGTTTCTTTCTAAATACACGACGAATATTTTCATCGCTATGTTTTTTATTGGGCGACAAAATAATAATTTCGTCGCAAATAGAAATTTGCGACAAGGCTACGACGATGAAATGTTTTCGTCTCCATTAATTTTAGCGACGAAATTACTACTTTTGGAGACGAATTTGTTTTGTCTTTAAAGCACCAATTTCTTGTAGTTCTTTATCTTGCTATCTGCTCTTTGCCCTCTCTCTGCCGCTGCTGTCTCTCTCTCTCTCTCGCGGTGGTGTGGGGGTCGGCGGTGGTTTTGGGGTGTGGCGGTGGCGGTGGCGGGAGAAGGTTTTGGTGGTGTGACGATGGCGGGAGAAGGTTTTGGGGGTGTGGCGGTGGCGGTTTGGGAGAGTGCAGAGGGAGGGAGGGAGAGAGAGAGAGAGAGAGAGAGAGGGAAACAGCAGAGATAGAGATAGAGATAGAGAGAGAGAGAGAGGGAAACAGCAGAGATAGAGATAGAGTTAGAGAGAGAGAGAGAGGGAAACGGCAGAGATAGAGAGAGGGTTTGGGGGTGGTTTGGGGGGGGGTTTCGGGAATAGTTTCAGGCTAGGGTGGTATTGAAGGTGGTTTTGAGATAAATTCCGTTAATTTCAATGAAATTGGATTGATTTGATATTAAAATCAAGTCTGAGAAGGTGTTAGTGTAATTTTTAAAACTATATGGGTGGTTAGTGTTTTTATAATTTACCCTTATATATATATATATATAGGTCTTGGATATGTGAGGATAAGCTATGAATGCATAGAAAATATGAAAATAATACGATGAGAATATGCGAGCCATTAATTTTTTATATTTTTAAGATTTTGAGAAATATGTTTTAATTTTATTTTTTTATAACGTTCTAATTACTTATTATGTATATTATGTTCAATTGTAACAACAAAATAAATTTTTAAAACCATCAAAGGCTTTAATTTGACCAATATAATACTAAAAATCATAAAAACGATAATTTTTAGAAAAATATCATAGTGGTTTTTGTATTCTATTTTTTTAAAAAAAAATCGTAATATCACATTCATATATTATTGTATTTATATCTTGTATTTATATTCATAGATACTTTCTAGCTTTTAATATTGCTTACATTTTCTTATTATTTTGCTCATATTTAGAATATCATATTATTTTTCGAACTTCTCTGGGTGCAAGTGAATAAAATGTACTTGGTTATAGGCAATGTACGGCAAAATATATTGAATTTTTTTAATCGAAAATTAAAAAAATATCTGCACATTACTAGACACTATAGTGTTCGAGCTAGATCGGGGAGACTTCCCCTCTCCTATCAGGTAAGGTCTCCCAATTGATGTGTATGCATGTTGAAAAATTCTATATAGCTATTCTAAATGGATAAGTAGTTTAATAATTTGAATAAAGATTTGAGTCTAATAATACTGTTTAAAATATTTAAATAAAGTTATTAATAATAATTTATAAGTTTTTTTTTATGTCAAACATAATTTCTATCTCCACTAATGTATGATGAGATATCATAATATCTCCTATTCAAATATACGATGCACTCGTTGTGTAGAATGAGTTTTCTCCTAACTAGAATATAGATAGAAATTCATTATGTAGATATAGAGCAGCCGATTAATATGCACAAAGTATACAACCTTATGACTTCTACTCTTCTCATATCGACGAGAGATAAAATTATGTCTGGTATATAAAGAAAACTTGTTAACTACTACTAATAACTTGACTTAATTAAATATTTTGAATTATATTATTAGACTTTTTATTTAAGTTATTGAGTTATAGTGGTTCACCTGAGGCGTTACAAATGGTATTAGATCCAATCTTGATCCCGTGACAGACTCCATGATGGTTAGATAGAGGAGTAGAGGAGTAGAGGCTCTAGAGAGGAAGATGTCAATTATTTGAGTGAAGCTTCTTGTGCATTATAATAGACTACTTTGTGTCCACTAATGATTTGCTATTCATATCTCACCCAAGGAAAGATCATGTATCATATGACGAAGGCGTCGATTATTTGAGTGAGGAATATTGTCATATCTTATCTTACATCGGTGGAAGATAGAAATTATGTCTAATTTATAAAGAAATTTGTGAGTTATTACTAATAACTTAGTTTAAGTATTTTTAACTATATTGTTAAACTCTTTATTAAAGTTATCGAGTTAGTGTTTTACTTGGATCTTTACATCTTAGGTACACAGTATACAATTATAAAACTAACTATAAAAAATTAATTCATTTCTTCATATGTATGTAAGGTCTATATGTATTGTGTGTTTTACATACTCATGAATAATTGATAAGTGGTTGATTTTGTTACGGCTCAATAAAAAAAAAAACAAGAACAGAGAAAACAATAACAAGCAATCACGCGAGACACCAAAGACTTAAGTCAATCAATTTAGCTATATGTGTCCATGGGCGAGAGTGGCAAATAAGTTCACTAAAAAAAAATAAAGATTTAATTACAAACTCACGCATCAAGAAAATTTAATATAAGCTTGTGTTTGAATTAGTTTTTTTTTTTTGTAAAAATATAAATGTAAGAAGATGTAAAAAAAAAGTCAATTTTTACCAAATTAGTGAATTTTTTTAAAGATTTTTAAACAAATTTTTTTTTTAAAAAAAATTAAACCAAACATAAGCTAAGTAATGCACGTAAGAAATATTAACCTTTTTGTTTTATCAAATTGAAAATCTTTGCACGTTACTAAGATGGTGTAGAGTTAGCAACTTTTGAGACTTCTCCTCCCCTATATGATAAAGGCCTCCCAATGTACATGTGTAGTTGTTAAAAAACTCTAGGTACACAAGATTTAATTACAAACTCAATTATAAAAAAATAATCTCAATCACTCATATATTTATCTCAGTCACTCATATATTATGAGTCTTATACGTATGTAAATGACTGTAATAGTTTTTTTTTTTTGGGGTAGTTTATTCTATAATTAGTTGTGTATATGTAAAAACAAAATTATGCATGCTTGCCAAAAAGATTAATCAAGAATGGCTAGAAGTTGGAGAATCTTACCTTACCTTGTGTTTGGCCTAGTATTTTTTTGTAGGTCTTTTGACTTTTTTATTTTTTAAAGTAGATTTCAAAAAAATTTGGTTATTTACGATAAAAGTGTATAGTGAGACCTTTTTTTTAGCTCAATTGTTTGAATAAATGAATGCTTTTTATATTTCCAATTATGAAATTATCCTCGACAAAGAATGGTGAGTATTTTTCCATGTTCTTTAACCGGTTTGGAGGGAGCTTGTGGACCCCTATCACATACACAGTTCTCCGTCGCTGCCTTTGAGTGTGCATAAAAAGAAAAAAGAAATGATTCCTCAGATTACATATAAAATGTTAAACAAAACATGGGTTCTCTCTTCAACATATAGATCCATTTTTTTATCAGAACCTCTATTGAACCGCTAAAATTTAGGAAAAAGATCATTCATGCAATACGGCATTCTCTTTGTAACTGGAGATTACGCCTAATGTCGTTTCTGACATCCTCCATTGCATCGTCCTCGTCTGTCTATATATCGTATTCTATCATGTGTTCTAAACCCAGGACATTAAGAAGGTTTGGAGCTAGCCTCACAATTATCAATGCTCTTGACACACAAATTCATTATCCGTACTTGAATTTCGCCTAATGAAATTATGCAATGCTATTGAAGAGACAGCTAAGGCTCCTTGTGTATCAAAGTACACAAGTGGCATTCTACGCAAAAAAAATCCCATAGACTTTTTCATACCCCAAAACTACGTTCAATACAACTGCATAACAAGGAGTGCGCCCGGTTGAAGTGTTCGTAATCTGTATTTGGAGCTCGGCATCTATGGAAATTATGTTGATAGTATCGCACAGTTTTGTATGGTGCCAAATACCTTAGTAATCTATTAGGGTAACCAGCATCCACCAGATAATGTTTGTCTGTCACAGCATCACAAATTAACAATATTACGCAAGTTTACATATCAACATAATCTCATACACAACAAATAATTTACAAAAATGCACCGTCTATTGGGGATGGAAATTTTGATCTTGGGTCCCATGTGACTACGTTGAATACGCGTGCGTCATTCTTGCTTTCCTCCCAACCATAAGAAACAATTGTGAAGCACATATCGAAGTCGCATTTTGCCAAGATAATTTGAGTATGGCATTCTTTGCGACTATAATATGGCGCGGCCGCGTCTGTGGGCAATATCGTATGCACATGTGTTTCATCTAATGCCCTGATACAATTTTGTAGAACGATGTGATCTTGTATTCATGAGATCGTACAAAATTATTCATGCTTACAATTCAAAATAAAAATTAATGTAATTTACAATTTATAAACCCGTACGCACTAACCTTGAAGAGGAGATAAATTTATCTTGTTTGAAAATACGGATGTGGGTTATTTTAATCTCTTGTCAGTCAGATCTCAACTCTAGCTAGTTGTTTCATAGCATTCAGCACTTTACTGAAATGACGTAATACGGTTTCCTCATAATGTTGGAATCTTTTCTGAATGTCTCGATTCTCTTTGCCTCGTAAAACATAAATAAACATTGTCACTCTCGTTTATATCCAAACTGTCACACCTATGCCGCCTTAACTCGTAATTAGTCTTTAACAAATCACATAATTTTGCAAATAGTTCCTTAGGCATTTTCAAATTTTGTTTGAACCGGTCATCATGCCCCAAGAAAACCTCCCCAATCCACTCTTGTCCCAATAGTTTCAACGTCTTACATAATACTTTATTTAAGTACATATCCCTATACTATCCAGCAAGTTCACTACCGCAACTACCACTTTGCAACAATTCATTCTCCGTTCTTTTGCGCACTGTTTCGCATCGACATATATGTTCGACAAATTTGCATTATCATCGTTCCCAGCTCGGCTATTGGCACCCTACATTTTGGGGGTCTCGTTAAAATTGTATTTATTTCTCCAAAATTTATCCCTGTACAAAATTAATGCAACACAATGTTAAACCAGCACACAGCCAAACACAATCCATTTCCATCTTTAGGATGCATTCAACAAAATAAGAACCTGCAGATTCTACACCCGTAGGAGGTTGGAAAAAATAGCCTACTTTTCCAATTGATGTGGATAAAATTTTAGTCCCATGAATATGGTAATACCCAAAAAGAATAACCAGGTAAGAACTGTTAGAGATAATTTGTTAAATATTTTGGTTTTACTTTGGTTATTTTAACTTGTTATTTTTTTAGCTAACTGAATTTATTTTTTCAGATCAAGATAAATTTGAAAAAGTACAAACTTGTAATCAAAATATAAAAAAAAAAAATTAAAATCAAAATATGAAGACAGATCTACAGGCATTCATATATGAAGATTTTTCCACCAAATTTTCTGCACCGGTTTAATAGTGAGAAAATATCATTGCCATCCTAACCCAAACAACACACCATTAAGTGTTCAACATATGATTGTTGAAAAAGGTCTTAAGAGGAAAATAAAGACACACCAACACAAACAAACATGAAAGGGGTAAAAAAAAGACTGCACATACGAGAGTGCACCGCAAGTTGACCATACTAATCTCAATTAGTGTATGGAGCCTTTTCTTACGCAGGGGGTACCAAAGCAAAGGTTATCGTTTGGCATATCAATCCACAAGTCCCTCGTATCTGGCATCTCAATTAAGTCCAACCTGTTGCAGGTGGATGTTGTGAAGTTAAAGTTGAGAGGTTTGGTGTTGCCTGTGGTGATACTTCGAGGGGTATGTCTGTAGGTAAGGGGGTGTCTTCATTGTCCCCACTACCTTCTTCTACCTCAGTAAGTCATTGTTGCGCGCTCGGTGTCCACTGTCGCCTACCACTTGTAATCGCCCCTTGAAAGATACGTCCCGTTAACTCCGCATGTTCTAGCTTCTTGTAGCGAAACTTCGCCGTAGCTGGATGGGACAGCAGATAAAATAATGGATGCTTCCAATATTAATAAAATGTGAATTGGTGTGCTATCTAAATCAGGAGAAGACACCAAGTGGATGAACAAAAGGATACTGCATAATTCATCTATAGTAAGTTCACCACTTCAGAAATGACGGCGTTTTGGGGTGTCACCCTCTTTTCTTTGAGCCAGGATTGTATTTAAATACCCATTTTTTTATAAGAAAAATAAATAAAAATTTTCTCTTTCAAAGTAAAATCATCAAAATATCCAAACACGTAAAAAAATAGAATCACCAATTAATTTTTAAAAAATACTCAAAAAAACAAAAAAATTAAGTCACTGGTTTGCATTACCATTAAAAAAAGAATTCGAAAGATAATGTACGAAATGAGAAAAGTGTTAGACATCCCTTAAACCTAACCGTTAGGTTGGGCTCTATTTTATTATATTCGATTTTGCTCTTAAATTTTTTAAAAGCAACAGATACAGAACGAAAAGTCAAAAATACAAAAATAAATAATAAAAATAAAAATTATATCCGATAAAACAAAACATCCTAAGGGTCGTGCAATACAATTTTTATATCTAACACGTCGCATTTATTGTTAAACAAAAAGAAAATGAAGAAATCTTATCAAAAATGAAAGGTAAAATCCTAAAGGAGCGTACTGTTTGGTTTCGATCCCTATCATGCTGCATTTAACGTCAAACAGAAGTAAAAAAGCATTCCAAAACATGACTTGCACCACTGGATTAACAGGAAGTTCACGGCGTGGCAATTAAAGTTGTTGGTTTAACAAAAAAAAAATTAAAAAATTAAAAAATTTAATTAAAATATAAATTTTTAGAATATTTTATTTGAATTCTTACTACTTTTAAAATATAATAATACTCTTTATTTATAACTTATTTACTACAACAACCAACTATATATAATTATTAATATTAAATATATAAAATAATAAAATTATCTGCTTTGAATAAAAAGCAAAAAAATTAACTTTTTATTCAAACAACAAATTTTAAAAAAATTAGCTTAAAAGCTAAATTATTAAACAATTTATTTTAAACTCAATTTAATTTTTTTTTGGTTAAAAATGCAAAAAAAAATAAAAAATTTAACTTTTAAATTAGTTATCAATTGAGACATTAATTAAAACCAATTCAAAACTCATATAATTTCACAAAGATTAATAACATTTAAAAAAGATTGAACCTTAATTAATTTTAAACCAAACATATTCCTAAGTAACAAATCTAAGGATTATGATTGATGAACCTTTTTTTGTTGAGCTTGGTGCAGAAGTGGGTGAGATCATAAATAATGTAGTACAATCCGATTGAGCGCGGCAGAGGGAACCGGGAAGCTCGTGCACTGACGTATAAGGACGATGGGCTCACACCGACAAGTTACCTAACACTACGTACGATGTTTGAGCCACTTTACTAATGGAACTGTGCAAGAGTCATCATTTTTGGCGCAGAAATTGCATTTATAAATTGGCTCAAAGTCGGGTGTGTATCATTACCTACTACACATTTAGATATTTATTTATTTATTTATTTTATTTTTTAAAAAAAGATAAAAGCTATCGATCTAAAAGTCCAGTCTAAATAAGTGAGACCATAGCCCCAAGATAAAGGTCAGCCCAAAAAACAGATTGAGCCTGAACAACCAGCTATTTGGCCTAAGCAAGATCGGCCCACCCCAAAAAAGGGCAGTCCAGACCAAATACAGCCTATGTCGGCACTAAAAGAAAAGATAACGCAGCAAGGTTTCCATCCTTGATACGATTTGATCGAATACACATAATATAAACAAATCAGAATCAAATCTACATAATAGAAACAATCTCTAAAGAATAAGAGACTGAATCCTAAGAGGATTCAACCTCACGATGATTTGATTCCTATACAAAGGGAGGTGCTCTCAACTCACAGGTGCGCAATTCTAAACCCAGTTATTGACTAGAAACCTTCCCGAGAGATATCTAATTTGGGCGGCGAAGTGCCTCCCTACCAAATCAGACCGGAGGGTACTAACGGTATTCCTGGTGTTGTAGGAGTTCGGCGGTGGAGTAAGGAGCTTTCGGTGAGTTCGGCGACAAGGAGTTTGGCCCATAATCTATTCGGGGTCATCAATACTGGGCCATTTACTTGGTCCTGATTGTGCCGAACAAAGCCTCCAGTTTGTACTGCGCACAATTTTTAATTAATTTTTTTATTATTTAGTTTAATTATTATATTTTTTAAAATTTTTTTATTAAGACTAGTCAAAAATATTTTTAAAAATTAATTAAAATAAAAGGGCATCATGCCAGCAGTCCCATTTTGATAAGTAATTTAGAGATAAGTCTCATTTAAAAACTTGTATCTTATTAAGTCATTTTGTAATGTGTTTTACCAGATGTGCCCATTTTTTTAACTATTCTTTTCGTGCTCGTTGCCCTTACCGCCACTCAGATCTCCTCCTAGCTCCGTTGTCGCCTCGTGGCCGCCGCCTCGATCATATTACAAAATGTTTATACACTAATGATAATGAGAACTTATTACAAAATGTATAATCATCGCAGTTTTCACACTACAAAACCATATCCAATTTAATCAATTACAGTTCTCGCATTACAAAAATGTATAATAAAAATGAGAATTTAAAATCACATTAGAAAATATATAATGAGAATAAGAACTTAAACTCACATTACAAAATGTATAAATGAGAACTTAAATTCACAAACTAAGAATGAGAACTTGTTACAAAATGTATAATCATTGCAGCTCTCACATTACAAAATCAGATCCAGTTTGATCATCGCAATTCTCACATTACAAAATGTATAATGAGAATGAGAACTTATTGTGTAATATGAATGAGAACTCAAACTTATATTGCAAAAATGTATAAATGAGAACTTAAACTTACATTACAAACTGGATCGTTTAGTATTTTGCTGGAAATCGAACCTTCTTCACGAGGGTTCTCGATCCATATCCTTTGGCGTTGCCGGCTGCCATGGACGGTGGTGATGCCGCCTTGATCCAAATTCGGGGCTTTTCGGTCCAGATCCATTGGCGTCACTGTGCGCCGTGGACAGCAGCATCACCGCCTTGATCGTAGTGGTTGTTCTCGGTCCAAATTCGGGGCGTCGCCGGGTATTATGGACGGCGACATCACTGCCTTGGTCCCGACGGTTGATCTTGGTCCAAATATGGGGCGTCGCCAGGCATCGTGAATGGTGGTATCACGGCCTTAGTCGGGGCATTACCGCCTTGCTCGCGATGGTTGCTCATAGTCTAGATCCGAGGATTCTCGTTCCAGATCCGTTCGTGGTTACCGTCGCCTTGTCGTCGTCTCGCCCTCGATGCCGTCGTCGCCTTGTCGTTGCCTCTGTTAGGGAGAGATCGGGGAAGATGGAGAGAAAGAGAGTGATTAGGACATTGACGTGAAGGGAAAGAGATTTTGGGGGTTTCAACGGAATGGTGGTTTTGAAAATGGTGGTTTTGGAGTGGGAATGATGATTTTGGGAGGAAAATGTGGTTTGAATGGTGATTTTGGAGTTGGAATGGTGGTTTTGAGGTAGAATGAGCAATTTCTATTAAATTTCAACGAAAATTTTAACAGTTGAAGTGCAATTAATGTTAAAATTAAATTTCATTGAAGGTAAGTGTAATTTCAGAAATCACATGAGAAGTTCCTATAATAAGTTTAAATATCAGAAGAGGTAAGTGTAATTATCCCTAAAAAAACTCTATAAACAACCCAACACTCTAGTTTTTTTAATAAAATAATTATAATACTTTGAAATAAAGTCAACTATGTTCTCAAGGCTGAAAAAACATGTTAATATCTCAACTAAAACTTAAAAAGTAATAAATAAGAGCAAAATATGTCAATAAAAAAAATTACCCTAAATAAGTTATCTCAAACAATTTATTATTATTATTTTTTAAAATTAAAATTCTTAAAAGTCAAACATTTTAGACATCACAAACAAGGGTTTAGACCTATTTGCAATAAGTACTTATTTATTTATTTATTTTTGTTTTTATAATTTTTTTATTTTTAATCATATTTTTTTAATTTTTTATATCTCTTGCCGAGAAGAAGAAAAAGTACCAAAAATCAAGAAATAAGAAAATTCTCAAAAAATAAAAATAAGTCAAAAAGCTAAAATATTGGCGCATGTTTATTTTAGTTTTTACTGACAAAATTTCATCATTAGTCGAAGCTTTTTAATTTTTCAAATTCTCTCATTAAAATAATTCAAAAATAAAAAAGTTGTGATAAAAATATTTTTAAAAAATAAAAAGTTAAATCTTTTTACCACCAAATGGGTCCTTAGCCTTCTAACGCAACGAAAATATCACAAAATAACATATAGCGGTATAGCAAACGAAACAAACATTTAAATTCACAAAAAACCTTAAATATTAAAAAGTAAATACAACTAATTATGAATATTAATGATGAAAATTGAATTGACTTTAGACTTATACGCTCATTTATACTAATTAGAAGTTCTAATTTTAGTAGGACAATAAAGCTTAATAGAAAAAAGAGCAATTTAGGCCATTCTTTACTAACTAAGAAAAATAATAAGGAAACAAAAAACCTAGTAAAAAATAATTGTGCGAAAACATGGGGTACTTAGGCTCCGTTCATTTAAATGTAAAATAATTTTTTAGAAAAATATTTTTAGTAAAAAAAGTATTTTTTTATTTTTACTTTTATTTTCTAATGTTCAGTTGATACATAAAAAATATTTTCGAAATAAAATTTTTTATAGTTGAATTGAAACAAAATATTTTCCACAACAAATTTATAAAAAATAGTTGGATCTAATCCAATGCCTCCTAGAGTTTCATTACTGTTTTGGGAATAAGGGCATATTTATTCATAAAATCAATAAATTTTAAAAATAGGATCTAATGGAATATTAAAAAAGTAGTTATGATCTAATGGAATACAAATCCTCTAAATAGGGTCCTGAATTAATTTTTTTTAGATTATTAGTGAAGTATTTTTTTATATTGAAAGGTGTCTGATTAATAATAGAATAACCTAAAAGTAAGTAGTATGTTGCTTAGTTTGACATAATTTTACTATAAGTATTATAAAATTATAAATAAGTCAGATGGCAATAGTTTTAGAACTCCTAAAACTAGGTAGGTGGTGGGATAATAATAATTCTCATATGGGAGCTTATAGTAGTTAAAAGGGTTAATAAAATTGTTCAGTTCCCCTCTTAATTTGACAAACTAAATAAGTAATTATATGAATTATTTTATATAATTCAATTTCACCCCCTAACTCTCAAACAAAGAGGGCCATTATTTTCTTCTCACGATTTAATTTTAGGAGATGCTGTATAAATAACTCATATAATCGAATGTTTAAGTATAAGTTTAAAAATAAATAATTTGATAAACCCAATCCAATTCCGTAATTGCAAATGTCTAATTATAATTAACTTAACTTTTTATAAAAATAATTTCTTTGAACGAACGGTATAAATATAAGCTGCTCAAATGATAGAAATAAGGCTCTGTTTGATAATCAATTTTAAATCAAGTTTTTTATCTTCTTGCTTAAAGTTAAAAAAGTAAAAAAATCTCATTTGAAAACCCAAATGCTTTTAGTCTTTTAGCCTTTTTTTTACATCAAATAATTTTATATGTTTTTTAAAAATATCATAACTTTTATTGTACACATTTGTTTTTTTATAAAAGTTATATTTTAAAAAAGTACTTATCAAAAAATCTATCTATATTGAATATAAAATTATGTAAAAATAAAATTTTAAAAATTATAACAATTTTTTTGACTTAAAACCACTTTAAGCTAAGCTTTTTAACTTATTGTCTTTTGATTTAAATTCACTCTTACGATTTACCAAATAATATTTTTACTTATTTAACTTAAAGCAATTTAAAACCAAAAACCGAACTTGCAAAAAAACCTTACTTAAAAGTTAGGTTGGCAAACTAAGTCCTAAATATGCATGTAAAAATGGCTCGCCTGCCTGGCTCGGCCCGACCTGAATCCAGCCCGAGCCTGAAGGACTTTTCCAAAATTTTCAGGTCGGACTTTTTTTGGGAGGGATAGGCCCAAGCCTAATTCTAGGGGTACACGAGTCTGAACTTGGGCTTGGCTTCGGGCTTTGACTCTGGGCAGGCCACTAGACTTTAGCACTTTTACTGATTTTAAGTAATTTAGCACTTTTATCGATTTTTTTATTTTTCTCAATAAAAGTTTTTTGAAAGACTAACCTAATTTGAATTATTTACTAATAAAATAATTTGAGTTTGGTATTTAAAAGATTAGCTTAAATAGATTGATAAAATTAAAATCACAATAAATAGTTTAGCTTTGGGCCTTGGTTATTTCTTGTGCCTTTTAATCTTTTTACTCGAATTTTTGTGAAAAAACACAAAAATTTGAACATATTTGATAATTTATATTTCTTGGTACTTAATAATATGTATATATAAGGCTAGTTTTTTTTTTCTTCAGAATTGTAATTTGGTCACAAAAGAGGGAAGCCTTTAAATTTTTCTTATAACTAAATAACCATTTTATATTTGAAGAGTAGAAAAATTACAAGTCATAGAATTTAAGAAGAAAAAAAAAACTAAATAATTTATAGTTATAAATATAAAGAAATAAAATAACTTCATCAAATATCATTTATAATTTATTCTCCTCACATTTCATTCAATAATATTTCTATAAATAATTCATAAATTTGAAAAAGAACAATCTAATATTTTTTAAGTAATTTAACACTTTTACAAAGTTTTTTATTTTCCTTAATAATTTTTTTGAAAGACTAAATTTAATTTGAGCTATCTACTAATAAAATAATTTTATTTTAAGTTTTGTATTTAAAGGATTAACTTGAGTAGATTTTGATAATGTTAAAATTAGAATAATTATGGCCTTTTATTTAATTGAGGGAGTTTAATTTTTTTTTTTAAACTTAGCATAAAGACTTTATCTAG
>JAULJZ010066216.1:0-13287 GCA_032270985.1 Heliamphora pulchella | reverse complement strand
GACCCCGGGAACCCAAACCCCCGGGACCCTAGGACCTTAGATCCCTGGGACTTGGGACCTTCAGGACCCTCGGGTCCCCGGGACCTTGAACCTTGAACAAAATACTCTGGGACCCCCAGACCCCGGGAGCCCAGACCCCCGGGACCCTAGGACCTTAGACCCTTGGGACCCGGGACCTCGGGACCGCTAGACCCCTTGGACCTTAGATCCTTGTGACCCCGAGAACCCGTGACCCTTGGAACCTCTGGGACCCTCGGATCTCCGGGATCCTTAACCTTGAACTCCAGACCCCAGGACCCCCGGACCCCAAGACCTAAGAGCTTTAGACCTCTAGACCCTCAGGACCCTCTGACCCTTAGACCTCCGGGCCCCAGAGTAATAATCCTAGGACCCCGAGACCCAAGAGCTTTAGACCCCTAGACCCCCGGAACCCTTAGACCTCCAGAACCCTAGAGTAATAATTCTAAGATAATACTGTTTAAATTAATAATCAGATAATATTTTTAAAAAATTAAATTAATGGTTGAAATATTTATATTCAAATGTATAATTGTTATTTTATGGTCTTAGAGTTTGACTTCTAATCTTTGGATAATTTGTTCCACTCTATGGGATTAAGTTATCTCTTATTTGTCGGATTGTCAATCCGTGCGAGATTGTTTGTTCTATCTTTCTTTTTTACATTCAAAAATGGGATAGAATTTCTACTAAGGATTGCTAATGAATGACACCATTCATTGTTTTAATAAAAAATGCAATATAATTAAATATTTAATGATATTTGATTAATTTAATTTTTTTAATAAATAATTTACATATCAAGCGCAATCAAATTAATAATTTATTAAAATGTTTCATTTTAAACCCAAAATCGATCCAATTATAAGTCCATTCTTGGATGGGAGAGATGTTTCCCCACTTAATAATGGGTCTTGTAGTGGAAAGTAGATAAATAGGCACTTCTACTTTAAAATTTTTCATTTTGAACTTTTATGAAAATTACAACAATTTCATCCTATCACTTAGAGAAATAAAAAAAAAAAAAACTTTTTCCATAGAAGTTTCTCTTATCCGCCACACTATTATGCAGTGGTTAATATTTTCCTTTAATAAATTCCATTTCTTCTTGTGTTAAATGGGATTTTCTTTCTTTCTTTCTTTATTTCTTTCTTTTCTCTCTTTCTTTCTTTCTGCTTTCTTTCATTTTTTGTTTTTTGTCCTGTTCTATTGAAGGTCTTGGTGCGACATTGAATGTTGCAAAGCCGAAAAAGGGTTCCACAGTAGCCATTTTTGGATTAGGAGCCGTTGGACTTGCTGTGAGCCTCTCTCTCTCTCTCTCTCTCTCTCTCTCTATATATATATATGTATGTATGTATGTATGTATGTATATGAAGAACTGGGATATGCTGGAATGGAAATGGGATACTAAAATGGTCTGATATTGCATGAGTAGGCCGCTGAAGGGGCAAGAATTGCAGGTGCTTCCAGGATTATTGGGGTTGATTTGAACTCAAATAGATTTGAGCAAGGTGAGTCAAATACCTGTAAGCTGATTATAGAGTTTTTACTACTTCAGAAAAAAAAAACTAAATTGGGTTTAAAAAGATTGTTTGGTAAATTAATTTTTTAAGTTAGTTTTTTAATTTTTCTATTTTTTGAAATCAGTTGTTGGGTAAAAAATTAGTTTTTTATTATTATTTTTTATCTAAATTAAACACTATTATTGTTCTATATAGTTGATTATAACGATTATGTATAATTGACATTAGTAGAAAATAAGTTATCAAATAATAGTATCATTGCCTGTTAGAATAGGAAAAGACTTTGAATATAGTATTTTAAGAATTATTATCTTTGTTTGTTTTTATTGGCTTTTTAATTTTTAATTTTTTGGAAAATGGACTATGTTATTATTTTTGCATTTTTAGTTTAAAAAAAATTAAAAAAATTTAAATTATTGCCAGTCACACTCCATGTGTCAAACTCTTTTAATTTTTTATCTAAGGACACGGGCGGGCAAAAAAATATTAATATAATGATTTAGAATAAGAAATGAGTTTGAATAGGGTATTTTAAAAGTTAGTATTTTTATTTATTTTTTGGTTTTGTAGTTTTTTTTTTTTAAACAAAATGGACTATGTTAATATTTTTGGGCTTTTAGATAAAAAGCTAAAAAACTTAAGTTGCTAATCACTTTCCAAGTGTCAAACTCATTTCATTTTCATATCTGAGGACACAGGCACACAGAAAAATATTAGCATATTGTTTGTTTTTAGAATACACTGATGTTTACAAAATCTCATAGTGATTTACATTTAATTATCTGCTAAATTGGGTTTCTAAATATATTTGTTTGGTGAATAAATGTCTACTACCAATACGTTATATCTTTTTTTTTTATTTTTTTTATGATTATGTTTGATTGATCGGATTAATAATAAAGATATAATTCCATTTGATAAGTAGTCCCATTGAATTAGTAATAAATAAATTATTAAAATAATATTCTCTTATGTATTGTATGTCCCACATTTTGTAGAATTAATTATCCAATGAATGCATAATACTCTTACTATTTGTTGAATTCAAATAATAAAAATATAATTTTATGAAATATAAAATTCAATCTCATGCTTAATCTGGTCAATTAAACATGCCCTAAAAACTTATTGCCAGATATGAATACTTAAATATTAAGAAGGATTCATGTAACATGTTAGTATTCGAATTTTAAATATTGACAGTTACTTATATATCGTATCAATAAATATGTATCAAGATTTTAAACTTTTGATATTAACATTTACTAATATAATTGTCGATATCGTTTGTGTCATCAATACTAATACGTCTTTTAATACTACGATTTAAATCTTGACTGTGTCACCAATATTTATACATCTTTCAATAACATGATTTAAAATCGTGATTGATATACTATGAATATGTAAAAATAAAAATAAAAACAAAAAAGAAGACAATAAATTCCTTAGTTCTTTGTAGGTCTCTTATTTTGAATTCCTTTGTTCTTATTGACAGCCAAAAAATTTGGTGTGACTGAATTTGTGAACCCAAAAGACCATGAGAAGCCTGTTCAGGAGGTATTCTCTCCTAGCAACAATTACATATACATATCATGTTGGGGTGAACAAAAATAAAAACAAAAACAAAAACAAAATCTTATAAAATTTTATAAATATTTAAATAGATGAGTATTGCTACATACATAAATGCTGGACACAAATCTAGACACACTCCTCTTACATGTAGTGAATCTTATATAATTATGAAACTCACTCTATATAAAAAGATTACGTCCAAATTTGTGTCCAAATATATGCACCTAATATGTTTCAATAGATATTGATCAAAGTTTCTTACTTGTTCTTTTGCAGGTGATTGCTCAAATGACTGGTGGAGGAGTCGACCGGAGTGTGGAGTGCACCGGAAGTATTAATGCCATGATCTCAGCATTCGAATGCGTTCACGATGTAATTTTATGGAAAACCCTTTTAGTTGTTACGTAAAAAAATTTAGAAAAAAAAAACAACAAAAAAACCTCTGTTTGATATAGTTTTTTTTTTCTTGGTAAATCTTATTCAATTTTAATTTACTTTTTAGTGAGTTTAGAGGAATCAACAAGAATAAAAATTTTGATCAATTCAAAAAATAAAAAAGTTTAAAAAAATAAAAAATTATTTTTTATCCAAAATGTAGTTTTTAGATTTTGGTTGAAAAATAGTTTCAAAATGTAATTTTTAGATTTTGGTTAAATGTCCCTGAATTTTCTCAAAAAAATAAATAAAAATCTCATACAGGGGATTTAGGCACTACATTTGCGATTTGAGGTTTAGCTTTTAGCTTTTCTGAGAAAAAATAAATAAATAAAAGAAACAGACTGTTTGAAATAATATTTTTATGGTAGCCTTTTGTTTTTGTTTTTGTTTTTTTTTTTGGTTTTTGTTGAAATGCATTATATACTTGGTTCTTACTTCTTGCTTTTAAGGTAATGTGTTTGGAAAAATATGAAGGGTGCTTTTTTAATTCTAAGAATTGAGTTTTCATTATTGTGTTACAAGTATATATTATTGTCATTTAATTTATTAAAAAAACATAATAAATTATTTGATGTGTATACTCACTTTTTTTTGGGGGGAAAAGGTGAATAAAAGTTAATAACTTTTTTAAAATGACAAATGGACCAAAAAGTTGGCTCTTCCCCTAGAAAAGTATCTTTTTAAGAAGTAGATTTTTTTTTAAAAAAGAAAAGGTCAATTTTTGTTAAAAAAAAAAAATTTAAAAGAATCTTATTTGCCAAGTAATTGTTAGAGAGATACAAGAGAAAATTAATGGGTTAGAATTAGCTCAACAGGAGCTTAATTATATACATTACTCTTGTAATTTTTTTCAATTCTGACTGTGAAAGTATCAGTTGATACGAATAAATTAAATGTTGGTTGCAGGGATGGGGCGTGGCTGTACTTGTGGGTGTGCCAAACAAGGACGATGTGTTCAAAACCCATCCAGTCAACTTCTTGAGTGAAAGGACCTTAAAAGGAACTTTCTTTGGCAACTTTAAACCGCGCTCCGATATCCCTACCGTGGTCGAAAAATACATGAACAAGGTCAGTTCAATTCAATTTCCTACTTATCTATCTCTCTAGTTTCTTTTTCTTATTCTAATCTTTCTACACAAATTTCTTGAAACTCCTTAGCTTTAGCCATTTAGGTGTGCTCATATTCAAAACTGACCTCTCAGAAAATCAAAGTTCAGTAATCAGAGTTGTTCTTTTTACGGAAAATTAGTCTTAGCTACTTAAAGTTGCGACGATTTTATTTTTCATCCATTAACAAAATTTTTAACGCGCAAGCTCCAATTGAACACTAAAATAGATAAATTTATCTGTGCATTTTTAAAATATGTATAAAATACACAGATAAATTTATCTGTCTTGCATAAATAAGTATATAAATAAATTTATCTGTGTGCTTTATATGTATTTTGAAAAGGCATATAGAAAAATTTATCTGTTTTGCATAAATAAGCATATAGATAAATTTATCTGTGTGCTTTATACGTACTTTGAAAATGCACACTGTTTTTCATACAGATAAAATTTATCAATCTTCTTATGTATACAAGATAGATAAATTTATCTGTATATTTTATACATATTTTGATAATGCACAGATAAATTTATCTGTATAAAGAACACATATAAATTTATTTATTTTGCATAAAATAAGACGACAAATAAATTTATCTGTATGCATTACATATAAATTTATTTATTTGTGTTAAATTTATCTATATTGTAGGCGATTAGATCTCGTGCGTTAAAAATTTTATTGGTGAATCTAGCGCATTAAAACTTATTTTTTTAAAATTTTTGACTGAAACTCCATCTTTTCACTACTAAGATTTTTCCTATTTGGGATTACTATTTTCAATGTCATTTAGCCAAAATTCAGTTTTTAAGTGGCTCTATTTGAGTTTACAAAAAAGTCTCCCAACTTCTTTTTCTTCTTTTTTTTTTTTAAGGAAAAAGTTGTTTCAAATATTACGGTTTAAAAAGTAAAAAGCATATTAAAAAATTAAAAAGTTTTCTCCTTTGTCTATTGTTATATTTGTTAGTTTTTTTCTTTCTTTCTTTGTTGGCTCCTTGTCAATTTTCTCTGGGTTTCGGATGACGCATAACTAACAGCTTAGGTGTGGTGTCGACCTAGTCGAAATGTTCTCCTTTAGGACTGATGTCGTGCTTTTTGATTCCCCTTTGATGTATTTTCTCTTTTTAATAAAATATATATTTTTTTAACGAATAAATATATTAGATATTTTAATAAAAAGTAAAAAAATACACCAAACAATAAAAGATTTATGCTTTTTAGATGTCATGCACCAACCACCTTACTTTTTTCTTTTTTTCTTTTTCTTTAAAGAATATCTAAATCTCTAAGGGGCCAAACTTTTCATGTTCGTAACAAATGGATTAATAATTTGGTAGTATTTCGTATTGTTGAAACTAATAACTTATAAATTGTAACTTATAACAAAATTTATGAGTATTTGATAAAGATTGTAAATCTTGTTTATTATAAGGTGTTATAGGAAGTTGGATTGGATTAAGAAACAATGGTAGCCCAGCAAAAAGTTTTTGTCCTTTTGGTATTATAAGTCTCACGCTTGTATTGTAGGACTCAGACTAACAATCTGATGATAATCCCTCATTCATGGGATTAGTAATACTAAGGCCCCTTTAATATTATTAGTAACAGGTTTCGATTTATCTTTCTTCCTTATCTAACAGTAAGAAATAACTTCACAAATTTTATTCTATTTTTTATCACATTTTAATCTGAACTAAATTTCTTACTATATACATAATTTCATCTATAATCTATTAGTATACAAAAAAACATATGAAACCTCCAGTATTACTAATCCCTTATATCCAATTTTATTCGAAATAACAAATAAGTCCGTAGTTTGTAGTTAAAATGAAAAAAAAAATAATTATAACTTGTAATAAAAATTGTGAATATTTAGAATAAATTATAAATTATATCTAAAATTAATAATAAGAAGTTAAAAAGCTGTTGCTAGTGGTTTTACCAAACACCAATACGTTCTCTTTTAATAGCAGTATAAACATTTATTGGAACTCTGCAAATACACTCAATAGGCCCACACATAATTAAGTGGATGTTGTATTTTTACCACCTACTACCCAAAGGGGAAAGATCCAACTGTTAATTTATTTATTGGGTTAAATTAATAACTTAATACATGGATTATTTTGTGAAAGCAATTATAAGTTATTTTCTGCACTTTAAATAAAATAAAAAGGGAAAACCTCAAAAGAATAGCTGTATCAATGGTTTGGCTCTACCAAAATAAAGAAAAAATAATCATATGACTCTTAAATTGTATACCTAATTGACATTATTATTTATTTTATCATAGACGAATTTTGTGATAAATAGAACATTGAGCCCACTTTGATAAACAACAAAATGTTTTATTAAAATTATCAATTTAGGCAATTTTTGTCAAATTTGTTAATGTAGGATTTTTTTTTTGTCTAATCAGAATTAATTTGTATTAAGCCTTCCTTTCACTTTTTTTTTTTTTTTTCAGTTTCACCTTTCTTAGTAATTTATGTGTTGCAAGTTTGGATATAAAATAAATCGTTTTCGTGTGATATTAAGGCTTCTCATAAGTTCTTTCTTTTTTGTTTCAATTTTTTTTTTCTTTTCCAATCACTCGTAACTACTTGAATATAAAAGAAAAAAATAATCAAAATTGATAAAAATTCGTCAAAGACCGTATTTGGGTGCTGTCATGCGCCATCAATCTTAGATATTATTTTTGTGACAAATTTAATTACAGGGTAGAACTCTTCTTTAAAAACCGGCTATACATAAAGAAAAAAACTCTTTTCTTTAATGGATGTAAGACAAGATCGTAATAGTTAGTTCTTTTTTTTTCTAAATCTGAACAGGAGCTTGAACTGGAGAAATTCATCACCCATGAAGTCAGTTTGAAAGAGATCAACAAGGCTTTTGATTACATGCTGAAAGGAGAAGGTATCAGATGCATCATCCGGATGGATGCTTAGACACTTGGACAGAGTTCAAGATCGCCAAAGGTCGTCCCGCCCAAAAAAATGGCAAAAGAAAAAATTAGAATAAGAGAATTTGCAAATGGGTCATCTCTGTCTCCCACTTTTCTAACAAAGGAGAATGAATATTGTCCAACGCAAAGTATTTTTTATTACAAAATATGATGTGATTGGATTGTATAAATAAATGATTAATTTGGTATGATGAACGGTCATGAATTGTATCGTGAGAATGCGTTGAAATTGTATCGTATACAAATTGGGGTGCCTTACGAGTTTGTGAGCATTGATATAGAATTGTTAATTGTATACCAAGCATGTTCATATGGGTTGTTAGAATCCTATTGAGTCTCGGCTCACGTTGTTCGTATGCTCATTTTTTACGTACCAATGATGAATTCATGCCACGAAGAATGATAGCGTGCTTTGAATGTTTTATTTCTTTTTTGGATAGTTTGGAAGGGTTGGATTAATGTATATTTTGGGAGTCGGAAGTGATATAGGTCCCAAAATAATTTACCAAATTATTTGACTGAAATGAATAATTCACTCTGTGTTTTCAGTTTAAATATTACTATGCTTGGATTATGGTCAAGAAGATTTTATGTATTGTATTCTATTTAATATATCTTTATAATAAAAATCGTTTATTTTGTAGTATTTATTAATTTTATTACTCACATAAAAACTTAAGTTAATTAAATATTTGTAACTATATGATATAATTATATTTTTTTATTACTATTTTTTGTAAAATTATATTATCATTCATTTATATTTCAAAAAATGTTATTTACTCACAAAGCTATTAATGTCCGATTAATTTAGTTTTTTCCACAAATAATTTACTTAATAAATACTATATAATAAATAATTTTGATCATATAAATATATAAAAAATAATAATGCTAAAGATCCAAATTATATCATCAATCATAAAAATATAAATTCAAATTGAGAGGATAAATTCTAGAGCAAATTTTTCAATATTTTTTCTATTTTGTTCTGATTCTTTAAGGAGCAAAAATTTTAAAAATAAAAATAAATTCTACTATTAAGGTTTTGTTTGGCAAGGAGTTTAAAGTTAGATTTTTTAGTTTTTTGAGAATCCAAAGGCTTTAAGTTTTTTAACCTTTTCGTAAGAAATGAATGTATATAAAATAATGTGTACTAAAAAAATATTATTGAAGAAAAAAAGCACTGAATAATTTTTAAAATACATTGAAAAGTATGTAAAATGTTTCGCAACAAGAACTTGTGTGTCAAAAAAAATTGATTGCATCGATAAGTTTTGTTATTACCTAAAAAATGAGATACTTTAAAATTTAATTTAACAAAATTATCCTAATTAATATGAAAAATCTATTTTTAAGAAAAAAATGATAATTATTTTCAAAATCTTGTGTGAGAAATTTCTCATACATAGTATAAGAAATTTCTCATATATTTTTTTTAATTTTATTATTCTTAATTAGTTTTAAATAAAATGAGCAACTTGAGAAACTTCTCAAATTTCTTATATATAGTGTGAAAAACCTCTTATATATATATATTTTTAATTTTTTCATTCTTAATTTTAAATAAAATAAATAATTTATAAATGAGAAATTTCTCATTATAAATTTTTTTTAAATGATGAGAAAGTTCTCATACCTTCATGCAAAGTATGAAAAATTGTTATGCATAATTTTTTTTTTAAAAAAAAAAAATTGTATCATTATCTTGGTATATGGTGTGAGAAACTTCTCATACATATTTTTTATTTTTTTTTCATTTTTCTTTATGATAGATTAAAGCCTCGGAAGTCTTCATTTTAATAGTTTAACTCCCTTTTGAAATTTATTTGGATTTAATGGTTTCTTTTGGAATTATGAACTTAAAAAAAGGTTTTTATTTAATGTTTTCCTTGTAAGCCGGTGTACTCCTGTAGGTTTTTGGGTTTGGTATGCATGCTTCTGATTTGGGGGCGTGATATGGTAGTTGAAAGTGGTGGCCGAATGGTGGTGGTTGGAGGTGCTGACCGAAGATGTTAATCGGAGATTATAGCAAAAGATAATAATGGTGGTCGAAACTTATAGTCGGAAGTAATGGTCGGATGCAATGGCCATATGTGTTAGTCGGAGATGGTGGACGAAAGTGATGGTCGGAAGTGGTTGTTGAAGGGGGCGGTCAGACGAGGTGATCGAGGGTGGTTGCTGGATGTAGTAGTTGGAGGCAGTGTTCGGAGTTGGTAGCCGGGGTGGTGGCCAAAGGTGGTAATCAAAGGTATTGTGTCATATTCTCTCTCTAGAGAAAAATGATGCAGGAAGGCATATCGGCTCAAGGACCACTAACCCCAAAATTCATAAGTTTGGTTGAATTAGAAATACTCTCTTTAATAATAAATACAATAAACGAGAAAACTTTTAATAAATCTTATTATTCAACAACTGAGTGGCCCTACAACTTATTACATTGTATTTATAATAACCAAACCCTAATTGAATGGAAAACCATCAATTAGGCAGTACAATCTGTGCTCAATCTTAAATTATGAAGAATTACCAAAAATGATAAATTTGACTTAGAGTTAAATTTGGATACTAGAAACATAAAAAAAAGTGTCAAAATAACCGGCACTTAAAAAGAAAATACTAAAAAAAGTTAATACTAAAACAAAAGTTTTCTAAAACGACAAAATTGCGCTTTTCGAGGCTTTAACGATAGAATTTGGCTGAAACTGGCTTACATCATGGCATAGTAATATGCCTTGTTCATTGGGCCATTTCCAATCGAACATGGTCCTTTCGAGACTAATTCGATTTCAGCGGCTCACATCTCTACTATCATTTTTTAGCTTACTGATGATCGTAGGTTTCCATGAAAGAGAAGCCAATGAGCTCTGCATTTTCCTCCCTGACTTGGAAAGAATTCGCCCTCGAATTCAAGTCCTCATCAGAATAGGCATCACCTTTGAATGGGATCAAATGTTTCACATTAAACACATCTGAGGTACGGATGGAACTTAGAAGCCTCAATTGGTAGGCATTTGGATTAATCTTTTGAATAATTTACACCTGTCCAATTTTTTGAGCAACCAGATTGTTATACTCCCTTGTTGAGAATCTATCCTTAGTGAAGATAACTATACAAAGTCACCTACTTCGAATTCGACCAAGTGTTGTTTCTTGTCAGCTTGTTCCTTATATCTGGCAGTGCTCTCTTCTAACTTCAGCTATGTGGCCTTATGAACTAGTCACAATTGATCAATAAAATCTTCCGCCTTGACATGAATGCGTTTAAGATCAAGAACAGATGCAAGATCAAGGAGGGAGCGTGTGATAATTCCATACACAATCTGAATTATACAGAGATAAGTGCTACAACTAACTGAATGGTTAAAGGCAAATTTCGCTTGGCATAATTTGAGATCTCACATGTGACATTCTAGTTTTTCACATCGAAAAGGGAGAGAGAGTTCTTGAGTTATAAAAGAAAAACCTTAGATCCTTACATAGCAATGAGATCTTTTCTCAGGTGGTAGAGACCCTAGTAGAACTTCGCAGTTAAGCGTGTTTACAATGAAGCAATGTAAGGATGTGTGACCCCTTAAGAAGAACAAAATCGTGAGAGCTTTTGAGTGAACAATATCATTGCTATGTGGAGAAGAAATCTTAGACCCCTACATAGCAACAAAGCTTTTTCCCAAGTAGTAGAGACTCTAGTAGAACTTCGCAGTTAAGCGTGCTTGGGTGGGAACAATACAAGGATGGGTGACCCCATGAAAAAAATAAAATCGTAAGGGCTTTTGCCCAAAACAGACAATATCGTTGCCATGTGAAGGTACGGGGTGTTACACTACAACTTGACATGGTCTTAAACAAAGCTTCATAACATGTTACCCAATGATCGATTGACCACTTCAGTTTGACAATGAGTTTAAGGGTGATAGAAACTACTATAATCTAATTTCATATTAGCCATCTTCCATAGACAACGCTAAAAATGGCCTAAAAAGTGCACATCCCTGTTAGAGACAATGGAACTAGGTAACCCATGCAATTTGTAGACTTCTTGAAAGTATAGTTGGGCCACCTTCACCACATTCGTTGTCTTCTTGCATGGTATAAAATGGGCCATCTTGGAAAACTGATCAATCACAACATATATTGAATCATGACCGTGTTGGGTACGCGGCAGACCTAACACAAAATCCATGCTGACATCATACCATGGCTGAGTAGGAATCGACATAGGCATGTATTGTTAGGGTTGTATACTAAAAATCTTATAATTTGACAATGAGATTCAAGGTGATTGGAACTACTATAGTTTAATTTCGTATTAGCCATCTTCCACAGACAACTCCAAAAGTGACCTAACAAGTGTGTATCCCTGTCAGAGACAATGGAACTAGGTAACCCATGCAATTTGTAGACTTCTTGAAAGTACAGTTGGGCCACCTTCACCGCATCTGTTGTCTTCTTGCATGGTATAAAATGAGCCATCTTGAAAAACTGATCAACCACAACATATATTGAATTATGACCATGTTGGGTACGAGGGAGACCCAACACAAAATCCATGCTGGTATCAGACTATGGCTGAGTATGAATCGACATAGGCATGTACTGTTAAGATTATATACTAAAAACTATATTTGAAATCTTTGTTTTATTTTTATTTATTAATAAAAACTATTTTTCTATTTTAATAAGAATTTGTATGAGTTATGTATGCATTTTATTATTTATTTAATGTTGTTGTGTATCTGAGTTTTTCATTCTATATTGTAGTTAATCTGATGTGTAAAGTTTGGCTTACACACTGAAAATTAGATTATCGGTTCTTGTAGAATATAAATTTTTTATTTACAGTCTTAGATGGAATTGGACACACCACTGATAGGGTTGTAGCATAATATTTTAGTAGATCTATCTTAATTAAGAAAAACAATAATTGTTTTGATAATTGTTCCGACGCATTATACCAATACACTTTGTGTGTATTTAATAAGATCGCATTGAGCTAATTAATTTATATACTGACTATATAAATTAATTTGCACTCCATAATTATTATGAGTGCTTATACTCTTAATTTCGAAATAATTATTAAACACGTATATTTAATATTCATTATTTTGATTCATTAAAGGGTGCGATCTTTTACAAGTATATAATACCGGTGAATTGGATAATAATTTTAAATATATATATATGGTGGATATTAATTATTGATGAAATCTATATCCCGAATAGGGATTGATGATACCCTCTTAAGAAAATTTATAAGTTTTGATTATGCCAAACCTTGAAAGTAGATTTTATAATTCGGTATATCAAATAAGTTAAGTGGAAAGTCTTAAGAAATTATTAAAGAGATCAATTAAATATAATTGTCAGTAATTTAGTATAATCAACGGGTATCTGTAATCTTTACATGGGGAGAATAATAAGTATTTAATAACAAGAACTCAAATATTGAGAACAAGGTTGGGAGTGCAATTATAGTTTTTTAGTGGTATGATTTGTAATTTCTATTTTCAGAAAATTGCTTCTAGTTGAAGTGAATTTTGCTAATTATGTTAGGAAACAGGCAACCCAAGAGGGGGGGGGAATTGGGTTTCTTTGCTAGCAATGGATATTTAAAAATAACTTTTCAGAACAACTCTTAATAACTCACA
>JAULJZ010066206.1:0-13289 GCA_032270985.1 Heliamphora pulchella | reverse complement strand
TATAATCCAAATCAAAATCCTTTTTCTTGAAAGAAAATCATTAATTAAATATTTATAAAATAAATTATAATCGCATTCAAAATTTCTGTGGACGATATCTGGACGTTCGCCACTATCCAACGGGTTAGTAGTTAAAATAAGATTTTAAATAATTATTTTTGATACGGTACGACATGAACTATGTTCACAAGAAAGCTCCGTGCTAAAAAAGTGATACGACTGATGTGACTAAATTGTGTACACCTCAATAAAAACGAATCTCTTTTGCTTTTGATTTGATTAGTGGCAGTAACCTCTCTAATTGCGTGCACAAAAACGGAGAGGTGAAGCCATGCTAGTCTACAAAGTAGTGAGCTTTGTGGAGAATCCCTAATAGAGTTGCAGGCGTCTTGGTTGGTGTAGAAGTGGAGGTCTTGCCAATTGAGTGTGGCAGTTCGACGATGGCAATAGAATCCATATAGACATTTGCTAATCCAAACATACCCAATGGGTCTAAGTTCAAATCCCGCTACCCAATTATACCATCCGAAATATTTATGGTAAAGAGACCAAACATCTTTCAATGCACAATTGTACTTCTCTATACGGTTAGAGCGCGTGGACTCACTCCATTCTCATTTTGATAATAAAATCATTCACTTGGAATTTGAGAATGTGCACCTCTCAAAGTCTCAAGAGGCAGCTCCAGTACTAGTAAGCTAGATGGTCAACTAAACACCCTGTTTTTTTTTTATTTATAATTTTCTTGTATATATATATCTACACACACATAAGTTTGGCACTCAATTAAATATTTGAACAACTAATCCAAATGTTTGATATGGTACATAACAATCAACTTGAGAACTAAATTGTTGATGTGCGCTCTAGAAATAATTTTATTGTCCTCAATTAAATTAGTGACCTCGTTAAAAAGGAGGGAGAGACAAATAAAAATATCATGTATTTATTAGTTTATTTTCTTTTTATATAAGCATTGATTTTACCAATAACAACTACAACATTACGTTGAAAGAATTTTTTCAGTAATAAAAATTATAATAAATAGATTGCGTAATGGATAGGAGATGAAGGGATGAATGATTGTGTGGTTATATATATTGAAAAAGATGCATTTGATAGTATTGATAACAAAATTATTATGCAACAATACAAAATATGCGAGGTTGTTGATGGCAATTGTAATAGTCCATCTACAGGCTTTTCGTGAAAATGATTGTATCAATATATTAATCTTATCTTATTTTTTGAGAATTAAACATTTAAGTAATTGACTGCCTCCCTAAAATAAATCTCGAGCCACAATTGTTTGGGGTTAGTCCATATGAGACTCTGTCTTGATTTTAATTGAGCCATCTGATAGTAGAAGGTGGGATTGGTCTCTAGTGATAGATGTTTAAATATGTCATTAAAATTCGTGATTTACACTCGCGAAGTCCTTAATTTTGTGTCAATAATATGTTTTTGTTAGATTTTTCAGGCAACATCGAAAGAGGTTAAAAGGAGAAAAAGAACATAAAAATGGAAGAAACAGCAAAATGGAACACTGGACAAATCTGTTCGGATGCTCTTCAAGAGAATCATTTATGTCTGGATGGGTGTTTGGACGCAATTCTTTAGTGACATTTTCGTTCAGACAGTTTTCGAAGATTGGATTTCGTGAATTATTAAGGGCTAGTGAGGAAGAATGACTATAAAAATGTCAAAACATAACAAAAGAGATGATCGATTATTCAGAGAACAAGAGGAGAAAAGGCAGACAAAGCTACGGTGCAAAAGTTCTGGACGGGATTCGTTTCTTTTCACTTTTGGATTTTTGCCGCAGCATGAGCGGCTAGATTTCTCGACTCTAGAAGTAGATGAGATTCTGGCTGGGTATTCTGACGTTGTTTCGGTTTAACTTTCTTTCATTTATTAATTCAACTAGTTGTATAGCTTTCAGACGTTATTTTACAACTTTTGTGCATATTGTCATATTTAATCAAAATGTGAGACAAGTTATGTTACAATGAGACATATTATGCCAAATTTTTAAGGGATAATTCGTGCTCGGTGAAGATAGATTGTGCCAAGTTCTTGATTGGATATCTTTTTCGAAACCCGATTTGGGTTTGTAGTTAGAATGGGTTTGAGTTAAATTGTGGGAAAGAAACTAGAGCTTAACGGGTCTGAAATACTTGGCTAGGTTAGATTTCAAACTATAGGGTATTCTTTTTATATAAATCAATTTTTCGATTTTTGTTTTCATTACTTCATTTTCTCGTTTAATAAATCGAACACATTCTTTGATAATCGAATTAGTTTTTAATTGTAAAAAATTTAGTGACCTAGTGTTATTATTCTTGTCAGAACGATACTCGGTCTTAACCGCTATTATATTGAATAGCAGTTTTTACTTAGTTTTTAAATAATTATTTTTTGTATGATAACGATCATATCATTCAAGAATTAGTCGAGATGTGCGTAAACTAGTCCAAACACTTTGAGATATAAAAAAATCGTTCACTTTATAGTTATCATCACCAAACAATACATTTTATTATTTAAGACAGATGTTATTTGTTCATGTAATTAAGAATATTCGATTAATTTAATTTTTTATACAAATAGTTTATATACTTGTTAGGAATTTAATTTTTAATTTGTTTGAATTAAATTCTTTATATTTTTGTGGCAATTCAGGTTTTCCTTGTAATTGTAAAACTCCTAGTTTAGTTAGGATTCTCGTGGTTTGGATAACCTTAAAATTATTTAGTTGTTTGATTTGGTTAAGTCTCTTAATTTAGTTTTGAGTCTTAGAAAGGTTAGAAGTTTTTAATTAGAATCCTATTCAAGCTAAAAGATTGAAGTACAATACATTAAAGCTAAGAGTACAAGTCAATGAAGTAAATTCGCGCAAGGGCATTTCTGGCAGAACACTGTCTGCCATATGATCGCTCAAGTGATCCCACATCCGCTCGAGCGGACCCCTGACAGTTTCAAATCGACTAAAACTCGAAATGCAGGGATTGTGTGCTTATATAAAAGGACATACTCCACACTCGAATTATCACTTCTAAAATATAGAAAATACAGTTCTTTAAAGAATGTTGAAGTGACTTTCGAATTCCAAAAATTACGAAGATTATTCGTATTTAATTTAGATGGACTTTTAAGTTTACTGATGGTGGATTTTATTGGTGTGAAAGTATTAAAGATTCGATACTTGTGAAACTTTGAGAATTCATTGTTGCGGTGATCAAGTAGAGAATGGTATACGTAAATTCGGCAAGATAACTTAAGACGTTTAGATTGAAGATTTGGTCAAAATTTTTAAGTTGTGTCTTGTAACTATTCGATTGATAGTGACTTGAATTAGTCCCGTAATTTTTACCCAAATTGGGGCTTTTTACATAAAAAATTGCAAGTGTCTTATTGCTTGTAATTGATTTAATTTTTAATTACTTGAAATTGTTTAACTTAAAATAAATCAACGACTGATACTATTTCCATTTTGCTGTATATAAAATAATTCAAATATTATTTTCAATACTAAGAATAATAAACTAAACATTTTTAATTATTAAAATATAACCAAAATAGGCAATTTTCTTCCTATACGACTTGCCCGTAATCACTTTGGGAAATTAAATTAGTCTCAAAATTTGAATGTCCATTAATTTTCATGGGATTCCATGGACCCCCATGCAATAAAAAGTCTATTCAATCGAATATATTTGACTAGATTGCATGCACCCTTAAAGTGGAGCACTCCATCACTTCACACCATCACAAGGTATTCAATTGTTTTAGAATAATTTGAGTTATTAAGTCTGTTTGGATTAATTCATGTATTATTTTGCTTTATTTATTTTATTTAATTTTTCGAATCATCTTAATAATGAGAGAATCGAATAAATTTGTTTTGCTAAAATTTTTTAAAAAAATTCACTAAAAACGAAAATAAACAATATAAAATTTGACATATTAGTTTTTTCTTTTTTTTTTTTCTCTTCTTGATTTTTTTTAGTTTGCTCAATTGTTTTTTTACTTTTCTATCCCCTCTTGTTGAGTGGATTTCAAAAATTATAATAATTTTATCAAATAATAAAAAAAAAAGAAGTAAAAATAAAGATAATAAAATAAATTAAATAAATAGGTCATTATCTCAAATAGGATCGTTATTTTAATTTTTATAATTATTCGCATCTAATATAATTTATCAATTTTTTACTAAAAATAAAATGTAAATTAATTACTATTTTTTCTCTTTTTTTCAGCTATTTTATTTTTCTCATTTTTGACAAGGGAAGAGCATAAGGAGTGGGAGGATGGATGGGTTGGTCAAAACCCAAACTTGTTGATCAGGGTTGAGGCCAATGAGATACCCACTAAGCTCCAATCATTTTGTTTATTTAGCAACTAATTAAACTCCAATAATGCTATTTAATAAAATTTCCATTAATATATTGTTAATTTAGCATGAACTCAACTAATCAAAATTCACCTTAATTTTCTCACAAGTTTTTCTAAATTGTTCTACCAAGGCAACAAGAAATTAGCCACACTTCACACAAATCTTTTTTTTTTCAAAAATAAAAAAGAAAAATAGAAAGTCCCCAATTGATAAACTGGTTTTTATGTTCCTTATGTTTCGCCTCAGCTTATTTTAACGTAAAATATTTTATAATAAAAAATATTTTTATACAAAGTAATTTCATAAAAAATAATTTTTTCTTTTTATTTTTTGTTATTTGGTTGGTGCTTATCATTTTATTTTTCTTTTTATATTTTTTATGCAAAGTAATTTCGTAAAATATTTTATAATAAAAAATATTTTTATGCAAAGTAATTTCATAAAAAAATGTTTTTATTCTTATTTTAATACAATCCATAGCCGCCACCATGATGACTACAACCACCACCCCATTAAGGCCGACCCTGACTTCTAAAATAGGGTCTTTATATATTTTTATGGACAAAAGTCTTTCAAAAAAATAATAAAATCAATTTTAAGAAAAAATTATTACATGAATTCGATATTACTTCTTAGTCTTTTTACTCAGTTTTTTTGTGGATTTGTAGTGAAAATCACATAAATATAAACATATTCGATAACATGCGTATTTAAGGCCGAAAAAAGAATGTTTTTGAATTTTTTTTTATAATCAAATAACCATTTTATATTTAAAGAGTAGAAAAAATATGCAAGTGTTATAATCTTGAAGAAATACATAAATAATTTAAAGTTATAGATATAAAAAAATAAAGTAATTTCATCAAATATTATTTAAAATTTATTCTTCACACATTTCATTCAACAATATTCTATAAACAATTCATGAATTTGAAAAAAGACCAATCCAATATTTTTCACTAATTTAGCAATTTTACTAACCTTTTTATTTCTTTTGGTAAGTTTTTTTTGAAGGACTAAACTTAATTGGGCAAAAGTAAGGGTGTTATAGTTAAAATCAAATAATTAAGAGTCCTTTATTTGATTGAGATTTAGTTAAAAGAAATATTTTTAAACTTAGTATAAAGATTTTATCTAAAATGGTGTTCCCTTGTTTGAACAAAATTTGAAAACCTTAGGCAGCTGCTTTGCTGGCCTATGGGGCCAACCCTTCCCCCACCATTTTCGCCACAATCATCGTCCTCCACCACTTTCACCTCACACCTCCACTGCCGCTACCCTTATCGTTTCCCACCGCCACCTCGATTCTACAATCGATGTCATTGTTATTGTCGTCACCAGTACCGCTACTTCTAACACCACCACCACAACCGCTGTCATTGCTGTCACCGTCGTCACTAGTATTCCTATCGTTGCTACCACGACCCCTCCAGCTGCCCCAAAAAATGACTCTCTATTTTTTTATGGAAATTAATTTTCATATTTTGATATAAAATATTTTATTGAAAATCTTTTACATTGAAACAAACGAATCTTCAATATAAAATATTTTACAATAAAATATTTTGCATATTTTTCTTTGTTTGGTTGGATAAAAATAACATAAAATAGTTTTTTAGTAAATTATTTTATGTAACGCCTTCATCTCCAAGGCACGTGAACTAACCCCGTCAAATCAACCAAAAGAAGATTTTTGCAAGAAAAGAGCTTTAAGCTCAAAAATCTCACAAAAACTCTTTAAATAAATCATTTGAGAAGAGAAAACTAAACCCTAAAGAAGAGGCTTCAAGAGAACCAATGGACAAAAAAATTGCTCTAACAGGCAGTCATATCGATTAGTCTTGAGACCAATTGATCAGTTTTTCACAGGTTGCAGCAATTTCTCCCAAAACCTAAAATGCCGAGAGCAGTGATTGACCGCTCGATATAGAGTGGCTCAATCCAGGACCCTTTTTCAAATCATGGTTTTTAACTCCACCTTCCCACGCTCCAACTACACATCCAAACAAGACTTCCCAAAGAATCCACATGCAAGTACATAAGGAAATGATGTGGAAACATCTCCAAACCTCGAAAACTCGACGATTTCATGCACAGAATCTCACATGAAATACATAACAAACCCAACAAAATTATTTGGTATCCTCGCATGCACACAATTCATGAGTGTACGATTTTATGGTCTTACAAACGATTATCAACTAACCCAAAGAGTCAAATCATTGTATCAAAAGTATTACGTTTACAACATATGCCTTTCTCAAAAAATCTTTCTACACAGATGTAATTCTATAAAAAAAGCATCACAAAAATGGTCTTCACGACCAAGCTTCTTAGTCCACCACTTTCTTTATATTCTCACCTAAAATGGGTTAAACAACATGAGCTGAGACTCATAGAAAAAAGACTATGCATAAACATATGCATGACATGCGAGAATGATTATGTGAATGCACAACAAGTTTGTATTCAAAACCAAATTTACCTTTTTAATAAATTCTTATTCACATAATCGGTTTTCTTTTTTTTTTACACTAAAACCAACGCACACCGTAGTTAGTCTTTCAGTTCCGTCATCTCAAACCCAACACGATTACCATGGCTTCCCATTTCATTCCATTTCATTTCCAAACCACAACCATTGTCAAGGTTTCCCAAATTCTCAATTCACAACCAAACTCAAGGCTTTACAAACATAATTCATTCTTTCATTTAATTAAGTACCAAAGTCGGACGCCTATAGACCAAGGCGTATTTATCGCTAGTGAGCCATGCGATGCTTAATGGATAAATATCTATTCTATAGCTCGACACGGAGTGCATACATTTTCAATTTCTCTTAGAAACATCGATGGATAGGTCACCAAAGAGCACGCTTTTACGGGGATTAACACAAAGGAAGGGCCTATCTTACATTGCGCAAGTTTTCGATCTTTTACTGAAAAGCTACTCGAGTCCAATCTTAATTATTAAATCCATTCACACGGTACCTTAATTAAGTCATTTACATTTAAACCGACACGAGTTCAACCGCCAACCCGGTTCCTCTCATCAAACCCAACACCATTAAGGTTTCAATTATCAACAATTCAAATATCTTTATCATTCATATATTTGAATTGACATCGTCAAAGCCAATTTTCACATCTCATGTTATCACGCACATCCAATGATTCATGAAACTTATTTAAAATTCTTAACACAATACTACACTATTTTCACCCATCCCCAAGATTCATGAAATTAACTTATTAATAGGTTGATACAAGTTCTAATATATCAAGAACTCAACTAATTTCATCATTAGGGTCCAACAACCCAAAAACCCCTCAATTTTTTTGATTTTGACAATAACAAATCCTAACTTTTCTAAAATCCAAGTTAAAAGTTCTCACACGTAATATCAAGATTAAACCACCACAAGTTGTCCAAAATCACGAGATTTAACATGTTATATCTTCAAACCCTAATCTAAGATTTCAAAACACAAGTTTTTTTTTTTATGTTTTCATGTATAATCCCAAATATACAACTTATATCAAATAAGTTTTCATAAATAGTCATAGATATTACATCTTGAGTGATTAAATCACCAAGAATAAGTCTCCAACCAAGAAAACCTCAACCGGTGAGTGGAAACCAAGCTTTCAACGGGTAAGCCAACTTCTCCAACTGGGTTCTAACGGGAAAGAAATAAGGAATCTCCTCCAAATAAGCAAGGAAAGCTCAAGGGACACCCAAAACAGATTTAGAGCTTAGAGTGTTATTTTAGAGAGAGAAAGAGTTGAGAGAAAATGAGGGGAGAAGCTCGAACCCTGAACTTAAAGTTGCTCTCTGTCATTGACCGATTGATCGGACCGATCAGTTCCTTGCTGGAATGCACTCCAATGAAAGAAAATATATATAGTTTTCAAATTTTGTTCTAACGCCTCAAGACTCGTTCAATCTACCCATAATAATTATTTTCATGCATAATCAAGTATATAATTATTATCAATAATCATCATCATGAGTAAATTTTAATTCTTCTCATAATTAAACCCTCAACCGTATTTTTCCGAACACACCATAACGAATTTTAATTAATTTCTTCAAATTACAAGGGACTGGGTCCCTACATTTTACATCAAAAGATCAATTGTATTTTACAAAAGAAAATGGAGTAAGTTATTTTTTGTGTCAGTGTAAGAAGTGTGGTAACGACAATTGGGGTGGTGGTGGTAGTGGTAGTAGTGGTGACGGTGGCAGTGACAGTAGTGGCAGTGACAGTGGCAGTGGCAGTGGTAACGATCGATAATGGAGATAAGGGGTATTGGCAGTGGTAACAGTACTGGCGCTAATTGTGGTGGTGGTGACGAGAGATGGTGATTATGGTAGTTGAATGATGGTGGTGGGAATAATGGTGGTGGTCATAATGGTGGCTGCAATGAACTGTATTAAAATAGTAGTGTACCGAAAAAGTTATTTTTAAAGTTTTTTTCAAATACCAACTAAATACTAAAAAATAAAAATAAAAATAATTATTTTACAAAAAAATACTTTTATTGTAAAATATTTTACGCAAAAATAAACAGAGCCTTAAAATTGATTAATTTTTTTATCTAAGAATTTTAAAAATTAAGGAAAATATTTGTCTTGCTCAAAAAAATTAAAAAAATTAAAAAAACTAGCTTTAGTCTTTGCGTAATTCAATACATATTACAACTTATTTTTAAGAGTTAATTAGTGATTAGTCCTATTTTTAAGAGTTTTTTTTATAATCAATTCTATCATAACTTTTTTAACAGAATCAGTCCCATTGTTTAAAACTTAAATCACGTATGATGTTTTTACCCCTACTCGTATTATGATTTTTTCCATGAATCATCAATTACCATCTCTACCAGAGCATTTCTCGCTCTGTATGTGTGATTGATGACAAATTCTTCATTGCAGTGACGATAAATTTCTTCTCTGACATTGATCATCGGCTCCACCAATCGTCCTCCTCCTCCTCGTTGTCGTCGCCACCACTCGTCCTTTCAGTCCTCGCCGCAGCCGCCGATCCTCCTCCTCCTCAACCATCATCGCCGACTACCAGATTTGGACCACCGATTCTAGATCTATGCCATCACTGTCGCTGATCATCCTCTTTGCCACCGCTGACCGGTACCAGATCTAGACCACCGACTTCAGATATATGTCACGTTGCCGCTCCTCCTCCTTCTTTTTACCGTCGCCTACCACCAGATTTGTACCCCTGACTCTAGATCTCCTCGCCGCCGCTCCTCCTCCTCTTCCTCCTCCTGTTCCAGATCTCGGTGTACTCTGTCCCCCTTCCCTTGTAAGCTTGTCTGTGCCGAATTTCTTCTCTCTCTCTCTCTCTCTCTCTCTCTCTCTCTCCATAACCGATAAATTTATTACTTTAATTTAACTGATAAATTTATCATTTTAATTTTCTTGAGAACATTCCTCCAAAAACTTAAACTGATAAAGCTATGAAAAATTTCTTCACAAACTTCAAGTGATAAATTTCTCAGTTTAAATACTATGAAAAATTTGTTTTATTTCTCACTTAATGGAGTGAGAAATTTCTATAGAATTTTAAATTGATAAATTTACCAATTTAATGGAATGCGTAATCTCCAAAATTGATCGGCATCGGAGAAGACTGAGGAGTGGCCGGCGTCGGCACATGAGATTGGCGTCGGAAAAGACTAAGTTGTCGGCTGGGGTAGGGAAAATTTTTTCAGACAATGTTAACCTGCTAGGGGCAGTTTTGAAATAATATATTAGATTAAGACTAAATTTATTAAAATTTATTGGATGAGACTAATCCTCTTATAATTTGATAAATTAGGACTACTGCCTAAATCACCCTATTTTCAATTCATATCAATAAAAAAGTAGTATTATTATTTTAATATAGAAAACTAATGGGTGTAAAAGTTGCTGATACCAATTGTCTTTCACACTCATATGGGTGTGAAAATTATAATTGCAAAATAAAAATACTAGTCACTGGAGAATAATTAAATAATAAATGAATATTTGTATAAAGTATGTTAATATTTATAAAAATAATAAATTTCACATTTAAAAGTATGTTTAATATTTAAAAAATATTCTATTAAATTATTATTTGCGGCCCAATAAGTAATGTGGAGCAAGATTGAATGTAAAAAGAAGGAACAAAAATGTGAAACCGTCAAAAATGTGTATTAGTTTGATGATAATAGTTGTTTTTTTTTTGCATTCATGTAATTAACAATTATTATTTTTTTGTTACAACTGTTTTAATGCGTGAGCAATTGTAAATCGTAAATAATTTTTTGAAGGGAATATTTATACTAATTTTAAAAGTATTTATATATTTTTGTTGGGAATTTTGATTAAAATCTTAGTTGAGCTGGGATAAATTTTTTAGTCTATCATGTAATTATATACAATTTGAATTTTTGAAGAGTTCTAAAAATTGTGAATTTACATGAGTTTGATTAGTATTGAACTCGATTAGCACAAGTTAGATTAAATTAGGTCTCTTATTCTCTCATATAAAGATAAATGCATTCGGCTCGCAAGTTCACCTGGACATGATCTGTGCATAGGTCCGTAATTGTTCAATTTTGGAATTTGGCTTCTCTGGGTGCATTTGGTTTTTCAAGATATATATGGTGGCAGCATCAATTTGTTAATATGTCTGATTTGAAGTTTGATCATCCCAAGTAAGTATGGTGCAGCAAAGCACATTTAGATGTAGAGTTTATTTGCCAATTTGTTCAATTCAGAAATTTGAACACCTTTGCACTTTGGTGGCAGCATTGATATGTTTATTTGTTTAGGAGTTGGAATTTCACCAAGGTGGAGTTTTGTTAGGAATTTTAACTTAAATTCTATTTGAGTTGGAACCGACTTCTAGTTTATCATGTATCTAGATTTAGCCAGAACAATTTAAATTTTTAAAGAGTTTTGCGAATTGTGAATTTGCACAAGTTAATTAGTATCGAACTCGATTAGCACAAGTAAAACTAAATTAGGTCTCTTATTTTATATCCTATAAATATGAATGTATTCTCAGATTGTCAGTGCGTACAAGTTATTTGAAAGAGAGAAAGAGAAAGAGAGAGAGGGAGAAAATTTGTGAGAATTGAGTGATTTGTAATCCCATTTCTATATATATTGAATTTAATTGCCCATGGACATAGAAAAATTGCCTAATCACACAAAGTTGGTCTCTTTATATTTACATTTGTAATTATTCTGAACTTTCTTACGTAACACTATTAACTATAATAAAAGCCCAGAGCAAAAGTCAGTTCTCCTGATTGAAATCAATACTATGTTTTGAGTTTATATTTAGTCTTTATTTGGTAGGAGCTATCTTGAAAATTACAAAAAAATTGGTGTGAGGATTTCAAAAAAGATCCAAGTGAATGAAGTTTACATTTAGTCTAAGGAACAACTTGAAATGTTGAGAGAACAATGGGTGGAATTCTTTGGTAGATAAAATTTTTTCTTTTTGTAGCAAATATCAAATTAATGTGCATAATATGAATGGATTATATGTTACTTGAGAAATATCAAGTTATATAGCTCAAGAAATAACAAATTTTCATCACTATCTCAACGAGTTATTCTAAACTATTATATATGGCAAATTCAAGAAGTTAATAATTGTTTCATCAAGTGAATACCAAATTTCTTTTGTGTTATATGTCTAAATTAATCACAAGGAAAGATTGGTTGGCTTGGCCAGATTTCACATAAATGACTTTTTGATGTTGAGATATTAGTAATTAGTGATCAACTTGAGAATTTTATCATAGACGTACGTTAAATTCATCTTGAAATTGGTGATCTTGCTCAAATGATGATTAAAACCAAAAAAAATAAAAATAAAAATAAAACATATCCCTTAGTTTAAAAGATGTTGACTTTGACACAAATTTATCTATTATGACAGCCATAGTAGAGATCGCATTTTCTACCATTAAGATTGTGAAGAATCGATTGTGAAACAGGATAAGCGATCAATAGATGTATAATAGTTTGCTTGTATATATTGAAAGAGACATGTTAATAATATTTCAAATGAAACTTTCACATATCATTTTCAAAATATAAAAAATTGTCGTGGTTAATTGTAAGTTTAAATTACATATTATAAATAAATATGAATTTTTTGAATAGCACGTTTGTTTAGAGCTTTTTTTTTTCTAATTTTCAAATACAAAAAATATATATACTTCTAAAAAATTGTCCCCAGTTAGCAAAAATATTGGCTCTGTTCCTTGCCATCCCCTGATAAATTTTTTTGGGCAACTCTTCTCCTATCGGTATCTTTTTCCCGGTCTTTCCTCGCTTATTTCAAAATAAAATTTAATAAAAATATATATTTTATTTATTTTAGATAAAAAATTAAAAAATATAAACTTTACCCAACGAAATCTAAACAAGCTCAATTTATCAAAGTGTATATGCACTAGGGCTAACCTATGGTTAAAGGCACTCATCATTTTTTTTTTCTTAAGATCACTCATGTATTTTAATATTTAATTTTAAATTTTATTTTTTAAAAATTAATCCATATAAAAAACCTATTAAGTGAAATAACAAATTAAAATATTGAGAATATTAAGAAAAATTCAAACACTACAATCGAAAAAAAATTCATACTTTGTTGTGATTAGACAACTATAAAAATTACTTTTTTCTCCTATTTGAAATGCATGTACTACTTTTTTAATACAAATGCAATCGAAATCGTTGATTGCTCCAGATTTTGTCCACCATTAAATTACCATATAAAAGTCAAATCAAGTTTGTTAATTTATCAATAATTTAATAATTAATTAATTAGTCAATTTTAAAACACTTAATTAAAAATACAATTTTATTAGTTTATTAATTTACA
>JAULJZ010066195.1:0-13289 GCA_032270985.1 Heliamphora pulchella | reverse complement strand
ACTCGTGTTTGAGAATGTGATTAATTATTATTAATTAAGAACATGTTGGAAAATCGTTAATGTATTTAAATTCCTTGTGTGGGTTGCGTGTTGGCAAGAGGAACCGGGTTTCTAATGGTTGGACTCGAGTTATGATATGGGTGATTTGATGGCGTTGTGTTAGCGAGAGGAACCATTTTGGGTTGGACTCGTGTGTTAACGAGAGAAACCATTTTTGGTTAGACTTGTGCATGCATGATGTGATTTGATATATCAAAAAGGACATATTTTTGGATCCAATGGTTCGTTTAAGGTTGGGCACAAGTTGCTCCACGATGAAAGACCGAAAAACTGCGCAAATTGGGTTCTTTGCCCCTGGCTAATGAACCGGGAAAGGACGTTAGTCGCATCGGGGTATAAAATGTCTCGTTACTTCATGGGGCCTGTGTGGCCAGGTTGATTGTAACGTTACGTGGGTCTATAGGCTCGTCCGACGTCGGTGCCTATGTTTTTAACCATGAGTTGGTAGAATCATGCAAAGATGTTGATCATGTGTGTGTGGGTATGGGTGTGAGTTGTGAAGTTGGGTTGGTAAAACCTTAATTGGATGAATGAATAAAATGATGGGATGTGAAGGGGTATTGAGTTGATTGAGACTGATAAGAGTATCGGATATAGCGGTTAATTTCACTGAAATTATGGAGAATTGAATAATAATTCTTTATACAAGATTTGGCCATGAAATGATAAAGCCTTTATAATTAATGGTTGGGAAAAACAATAAAGATTTGCTAGAAGGTGTATTGAAGTTGTAATGAAAGAAAGCTAAATGATGATTTTGTAAGGAAAATCGATTATGCGACGAATTTTGTAAGAAAATGAAAGTAATATATTTAATAACTTTATGTGTTGTACGTCGCATAATCACCCACGCATGTCATGCATATTCTTTCAATGTTAGTCATTTTTTCTACGAATTTCGACTCATGTTGTCTAACAACATTTCAGGTAATCGTGGGGATCGAGTTATCTCCTAGAGGAGTGTGCATATAGACCTCGTTAGGTCGTCACCTTTGAAGATTATTGGAGTTTGTTTAGGTTGTTGTTATCGTATTTTAGTTCGATAGTGGTTTGTTTGTAAAGCCTTAAGGCTTAGAATACATTTCTTGTATGCATGTGATGACGTTTGGATTTGGTTGTACACCCTTTATTTCTTAAATCTTGTGTGTGGATATTGCAACAATTTACTTTTTTAAATTGTTTGACGTTTACAACCTGTGATCTTTTCCTCTTTTTAACGGTTATTTCTTTACTTGAAAGTTGTTGAATGATACCAAAATTGTTCCAAGTTTTGAAAAAATAGGTTTTTAGCTTAAAAGGGGGCCAACTGCATGACAGATCGATAGGCCGATCGATCGGTCTATCGATCGGTCTTTTGTTACTCTCGATACTTTTTTGTGCAGGCGAAACCGATCGTTCGGTCTTTTCACCGATCGATCAATCTGGGCAAAAATTTCATTTTTTTGTTTTGTTTCAAAGGCTCAGCTTTTGGGGTTGTTTTCTGCTCCTTTAAACCCTTTTTTTTAACCTTAAATTAAACCCTCGGTTTGGCATATTTTAAAGGTTTTGAACTCGTTGTTCGTTTTTGTTCTGAATCGTATTGATCTAGATAAGCGTTGGCGAGTTTTGGTTTATAAAACGGGTTTTTCTTGGGTGGTTCACATGGCCCGGGTTCGGGGCGTTACAGATTGGTATCAGAGTTATAGGTTTGAATACCTAGGAACCGTGGGAATGGTTACTCTAATACATGAGAGTTTGCATTGATGTGTGGCATTCATGTATTAGTGTGCTAGCATGGAATATCATAGATAAACTTGACATTGGCATGCTACGTGATACTTGGGTATGGAGATTGGAGCTTTGGGATGATGTGTCTTGCCTCTGGGCATCTGGTCAACTAGTTTGGGGTACGAGTTAGAAGGGCGTTTGGCCGACGTCCATTCTAGCAAGAAATTCAGATGAGTTACCCAGATTGATGTATCACTCTTAAAGATTCTCCTTGGTATATGAATATGTGATTGTGTGTTGATGTGATGTGACTAAGTGATGAGTAGTATGTTAGTGTAGCTCTAGAAGGTTAAGTTGAGTTTAACCTAGTCGGGGGTCGTAATGCTTGTGACATAGGAGTTATGCTTGTGGGGCTATGACGTGTTGTGGGCAAGACTACGGTATGGATTGTTGAAGTGCGAATTGGTGGCCAGTGATTGTAATGGGCTTAAGCTCGTGAGATGAGCATTGGTTGTCTAGGGTGTGTTGTACCCATGTGAGTTGGTGGTAACCGTAGCTAGTGACCTGTTGTGTTTCTGTGTTACCAGTAGCCTGGCGAGTAGGTATGGTAGAATGTTTAAAACCACTTGGAGATTGTTTGTTGTGATTGGGAATGAGGTGTGATTTTAGGCGCGTTAAGGATTATGTACGTCTTGAGCCGTGCTATGTTTTGAGCCGTGGTATGTCATGAGCCGTGTGCCCCGAAATTTGGTATGAACGGGAGCATAGTGGACTGGAGCGTAATAATCTCCGGTCTAAGGTGTGTTAGAAAGTCTGAGTTTATACAGTGTTTGGGAATGTTCCTTACCCTATAGGGTGTTGTTGGTAGCCATAGTAATACCTTGTGGTTTTGGAGGTTCGTTTGATGACCCTTGTGTCTTCCTCGTAGCATGGTGCCGAATCACGTTTCTTGATAGAAATTGAAAGTTATATGAGGAAGGAGTACGTAGATTAGAAATATTGTTGACGGATTGGTTATTGAGGGATGCGCATGTACGCATGATGAGATGTATGTCGGAGGTGGCTATGCTTTGATGAGCGATGGTTTGAGATTACTCGGGAAATTCCAAAGGAATCGAGGTTTGTGGCTTAAGTTATTACCCTCATAAGTGGGAGACTATGTGTGGTATGAGGTGTTTGATATGTGTGAAGCTGGTAGGGCCTGTGATGGATGTTGTTAGTATAGTTGAGTCAGCCGTCTCAGGATGACGTGTGGATAAGAAGAGATCCCTTAAGGGGATGATGTTGGTTGTTTGTGATCTGGCATGAGGTCCAGGGATGGTGGTACCGTTTGACCTAGAATTGAGAGGTGAAGTTCGTTCGATTGTGTTGTGGGTAGTCGTTTCCATGTTCAGGTAGCTGTGTGCCTGGATGAAGCTACGGTTTAAGTAATCTCAGATCTTTTGCGAGACAACGTGGTCGCTTTAGTGTCTCTCCCCTACAAATGCTAAGTGCATGAAATCCAAGAACCCGTGATAGGTGTTAATAGTGTGGTCGACCTAGTTGCTTAAATGATGTGCCATGAATGTGATGTTTCTTCAAGGAGTGCAGGTTGATTATGATTAAATCTGCGGTATAGAGGTGGTTGTGTTGTTTTACCTTTGGAGGTGAAATGTGGAGTAGTAAAATTCAGCAATACACCGTAATGATTGAGTGGCCTGAAGCTGGTAGGCGAAATTCATGGCTCCCAAAGGGCATGTGACTGTTTTTATACGCAAGTTGCAGAGGTGTGGGTGATTATAGCATGCTTACGGCCTATCCGTTTGGTTGTTGTCCATCCTTTGGGAATTGTGTAAGCGTAGCATAACCCTGTAAGAAGATGTCGTGGAAGCGGCGTGAACGTGTAGTATTATGCCTTTGTGGGTACCCAGTGAGGGTCTTGTGAACGTGCGAGATGCGTCGTTTAGTGAACAGTAGCCGATGTGCTTGAACGAGATCTGAGTTTGAGAACCAAGTGCGGTAAGTGGTGTACTCATTGTGAATGGGAATCGATAACATTGGTATTGTGATACCGAAAGTCATTCTAAAGACTAGTAGCTAGCATTTTCTTAAGCCGAGTATTTGGTGGTTACCCGAGAAGGTAGTAGTGTTGAATGAGAGTCTCTAGTTGACTCGTGATTCTACTAGGAGAAGAGAGGCCTTGTAGTCGGTTATTCGACGTGATTGTTTTACTCTGTTGAATATTTAAATGCTGAGACTTTTGATTGGTTCTTGTTGTGCAATTTTTGGTAAGATTAGGATTTTCCCCCTTGAGCCTTGTGAATTCCTTTGGATTCTTTTAGATGTGCCTTGAACGATGTACCTTCGGGATTGTATGAGTGTAGATCTGGTTTCTCTTAGTTTCTTGAGGGAGTGGTTTGCCCTGTTATGTGAGCTCGAGTATTCGGGAGAGATTTCTTGAGATGGGTTCTGACTTGCACGTTGTGTTAGCATCCATAACTCTTGACTAAGTGAGATTCTTGTTGAAGTGTCAGTGACTGAGTTGTTCATGTGGTGTGTTCTTGAAGATTGATTCGTATTCGTTTGATGTCTAGACTGTGTAGCTCTTGTGGAGTTGGTATTAGTTCGTTTGTAGTATTGGTGCGAGTGGCAAGAAAGTTGCTTTTAAAAACCTTTTGTGATATGGTCCGTTAGAGCAAGCTTGTTTATTTAGATTGGGGCTTGAATGTTATTTGTGTAAAGAATGAATTTTCTCATGGGAATGTGTAGACTCTACATAGGAGATGTTGAGAAACGATGTAGTTCCGAGGATTCCAATGGAGTTACGTGGCAACTTGGTGTGAGTACGTGGAAGTAGTATGTATTTAAATGAGATCAGTGGAAGGATGAAAGTGAGGGTATGAGAATTAATCTATGTGGTTCTTATGATTGGCCTTAGGCATGTCGAGTGCCATGGTAAGTTGGGGATAAGACGGAATGGTAAGACGATTCTTGGTTCTGTTGCATGGTGGGAAACGTGTGACGGGATTAAGGGATATAGGGAAGAAATTTCAGGGTTAAGTGTTAGTAGTGTTTGGTTGGAAGTTTGTTGGATCAGTAGTGCTTACGTGAAGAGGATGATACGAATGTATATGCATATGTTGGTAAACAGTGTGATCACTGACTATGGGAACTCAATGACTAATTAAACACGGAGCGTTGTGGGTTCAAGGAACCAGTACATGGGTGTGTACAGTGTTATGACGAGGAACATGGTTGGGTTATATGGGTAAGTGTATACATGTGTGGAACGTTTGGTCTAAGTGGCGTGTTCATCCTTGGTGACTCTTGAAGATTAGGTGGCGATATTAGTTTTGACGGTTGTAAGGCTAGAGTGGTGCAACGCGAGATAGTGATGTGATTCCGAGTTCGTCGTTGTCAGATGATTGTAAGGGCTTGAGCGACGTTTCGAGTAATGCGTGTATGATCCGTGTGAATAATGCCAGAGTTTAATATTGTGTGTTTGATTTGTGGGAGTAATCCTCAGTGTGCGCTTGGATGAGACAATGAGATAGTTTGTGGTAGTTCAACAAATGGAGTAATGGTTTTTGTAAACAGAGGTGGAGAATGCTTGAATCAGTTTCAATGGTGAGTTGATTTACAGTCATGTGCTTGGTTGCTTGTGGGAGGATTTACACCTGGTGTGAATTATGTTTTAGAGCCTTGATGAAGTAAGTTGGACCTTGATTTGGCAAAGTTGGGAGAACCATCGTCGTGGTGGGACTGTTGACGTGAAGACTATAGTTGAGGATGTTTGTTCTTCGGGAGTATGTTCGTGTTGTGAGATGGTAGTTATGGGGAAATTGTTGGTGAACGATGAGGGAGCTGTTGACTCGAGTCCCGGTGTTGAATTTCACGGACGAAATTTCCTAAGTGGGGCAGGTTGTAGTGACCCAACCCGTTTTAATTTAAAAAGGATTAACTATGGATTTTGCATAAGAATTAAAACTTGATTTTGGTAAGTCATCGGAGAGTAATTTGAGCTTGAACACACATGTTAAGACATGTTCGGTGAAGAAAATAAGGTTCTAAGAAATGTTGGGACAAAAATATACGAAAAGTGTATGAAGAAAAGTAGCATACCTTCACTATTTTGGTCATAACATTTTGCACAAAATGAATCCCGGTATGAGGTTTGAACCATTAGAAAGTAGACTTTCGGGGTTTCAGTTTTAGCACAAGAATGACCATATTTAGAGTTCGGATGAAGGAGATATGCTTGTTCAAAGTCGGACCAACAGTGCAGTCGCGGAGACTAATCGATTGGTCTCGAGACCGATCGATCGGTCTGTGACAGGCAGAAACTATAAGTTACGGGTTTGGCTTTGTTTCCTCATTTCTCACCTCCCTCCTCTCTCTCTAAAGTTAAAGGGTGGTCTAGGGTTTGCATTGTGGAGCTCCTTGGATCTTTCCATATTCGTTAGAGGGTGAGATCTTGCCATTTCTTGGAGTGAGCAACCGTTGGAAAGTGTGGATATGCGTTGAGAGCTTCTCTGTAGCCGCGCAATTGAGGTTCTAAGGGTTTGGAGCTCGCTAGAGGTTCGATTCATGTTGGTGGAATATCTTAAAGGTAGGATCTTGACTATCTTTGAAGTATTGTTTGATATGAGTTGAATATTTGTGTATATATATGAAAAGCATGAAAATTTATAATTTTGGAAACCCTAGGTTAGGGTTGGTGTTCAAGTAAGTTAAATCTTGGGTTTCAAGTAATGTGGAGTGATTCCACTTTAAAAATTATCATTGGAGTACAAGAATTGTGGGATTTGAAAGGTTAGGGTTTATTCGACTTGGAAACCAAGAAAATTGGGGCTTTCCGGGTTATTGGGTTTAAATGATAAAATTGGTTGGATTTTTGAGAAATTAGAACTTGATTTACTACGTAAATGTGATAATCTCATAAATCTTTGAAATTGACACAAATGATGAATCGTTGGATTGAGAACCTTGAATAAAACTCATGAATTCAAATGATGTGTAAAATAATGAATGAAATTTAAGGGTTGTGATAACCTAACGTATTTGTATTCCACGAGTTAGCGTGGCATATGACTATGCCGGGTGTTAAATTTAGGATTTTTAATGTAAAATCGAAAAACACATGTAATGATATGGGTTTGACAAAAGGAACCAATGTTGGGTTGGACTCGTGTTTGAGAATGTGATTAATTATTATTAATTAAGAACATGTTGGAAAATCGTTAATGTATTTAAATTCCTTGTGTGGGTTGCGTGTTGGCAAGAGGAACCGGGTTTCTAATGGTTGGACTCGAGTTATGATATGGGTGATTTGATGGCGTTGTGTTAGCGAGAGGAACCATTTTGGGTTGGACTCGTGTGTTAACGAGAGAAACCATTTTTGGTTAGACTTGTGCATGCATGATGTGATTTGATATATCAAAAAGGACATATTTTTGGATCCAATGGTTCGTTTAAGGTTGGGCACAAGTTGCTCCACGATGAAAGACCGAAAAACTGCGCAAATTGGGTTCTTTGCCCCTGGCTAATGAACCGGGAAAGGACGTTAGTCGCATCGGGGTATAAAATGTCTCGTTACTTCATGGGGCCTGTGTGGCCAGGTTGATTGTAACGTTACGTGGGTCTATAGGCTCGTCCGACGTCGGTGCCTATGTTTTTAACCATGAGTTGGTAGAATCATGCAAAGATGTTGATCATGTGTGTGTGGGTATGGGTGTGAGTTGTGAAGTTGGGTTGGTAAAACCTTAATTGGATGAATGAATAAAATGATGGGATGTGAAGGGGTATTGAGTTGATTGAGACTGATAAGAGTATCGGATATAGCGGTTAATTTCACTGAAATTATGGAGAATTGAATAATAATTCTTTATACAAGATTTGGCCATGAAATGATAAAACCTTGATAATTAATGGTTGGGGAAAACAACAAAGATTTGCTAGAATATGTATTGAAGTTGTAATGAAAGAAAGCTAAATGATGATTTTGTAAGGAAAATCGGTTATGCGACGAATTTTGTAAGAAAATGAAAGTAATATATTTAATAACTTTATGTGTTGTACGTCGCATAATCACCCTCACATGTAATGCATATTTTTTCAATGTTAGTAATTTTTTCTACGAGTTTCGACTCATGTTGTCTAACAACATTTCAGGTAATCGGGGGGATCGAGTTATCTCCTAGAGGAGTGTGCATAGAGACCTCGTTAGGTCGTCACCTTTGAAGATTCTTGGAGTTTGTTTAAGTTGTAACGTTAGAGAATTTTGTTATCGTATTTTAGTTCGATAGTGGTTTGTTTGTAAAGCTTTAAGGCCTAGAGTACATTTCTTGTATGCATGTGAGGATGTTTGGGTTTGGTTGTACACCATTTATTTCTTAAATCTTTTGTATGGATAGTGTAAGGATTTAATTTTCCAAGCTGTGTAACGTTTTCAACCTGTGATCTTTTCCACTTTTTAAAGGTTATTTCTTTGCTTGAAAGTTGTTGAATGATACCAAAAATGTTCCAAGTTTTGAAAATATAGGTTTTTACCTTAAAAGGGGGCCAAAAGCTTGACATATCGATAGACCGATCGATCGGTCTATCGATCGGTCTTTTGTTACTCTCGGTACTTTTTTGTGCAGGCGAGACTGATCGATCGATCTTTTCACCGATCGATCGGTATGGGCAAAATTTTGATTTTTTTTGTTTTGTTTCAAAAGCTCAGCTTTTGGGATTGTTTTAAACCTATTGTTTTTACCTTAAATTAAACCCTTGATTTGGCATATTTTAAAGGTTTTAAACTCGTTGTTCGTTTTCGTTCTGAATCGTATTAATCTAGATAAGCGTTGGGGAGTTTTGGTTTATAAAACGGGTTTTTCTTGGGTGGTTGACATGGCCTGGGTTCGGAGCGTTACACGAACCACTATAAATCTCGGTGTCCGGTTCAATTTCTCTCTCCCTAATTTCTTTAATATCCGCATTACCTTATTTCTTGATTATACTTACTATAATTATTTGTGATATTAAGAAGTTTTCGAAAAAAAAATTAAAATCATTATTATCGTTTTAGAACCCAATTCACCATTCTCTTGAGTTGTCTAGAACTGGTATCACATATCATTGTAAGTCTTTAGGGTTAAATAGTTTTTAGTGGCTAAAACCATTTTGAGACTCAGATCTCTTTGTTCCAATTCCTTTTTTTCTTTTTTGAATCAATAAAGCTATTGAAGGTTTTTGTTCTTGGTATCCATTCTCAAATCAACAAATTCAAGTTTATATTATTTTTTTATACGTTTCTGCTACATTAGTTAGTATCAAAGCCTATGCTCGATTCTTAGTCATGGCACAACAAAAAATTTGTGATGATCAAGATGCTGTTTTTGTAGATGTGTGTGTGCGAGATGACGTTGTACGGGATGTTCAAGCAGAGGAAAGAATTATTCATATAAATGAGTCAATCATCGCTTTCTCAGAGCAAATTTTTTACTTGACCACAGTAGTCTATATTTGCAACCATCCATTAATCCCACATCTTTTAGAAGAAGATGCGAATGAGTGGTTTTTCATTTCAAATAATATTTTAGATCCAATCATGGATTTGAATAAATTACCAATTTTCGATGAATAATTATTTACTTTTGAAAAAATTACATAAAGGTGATGTCATGAAAATATTATAAAAAATATCATTTTACCATCATGGACGTTGCAAATTGTCATAGATTGGCCTCTTCAATAATGCAATTTGAAGAGGAATATTTTGATTTTTAGCATTTATAATGAAGTCATTGATACACTATGGAGTGTTACCAGGTTGTTTAAGATCATGACTCTTGGCTTGCACTTCACATGCTAGATGTAATTGATTTGATAAAGGAAAAAAATGGTTGAAATATTACATACAAATCAAGTATATTTAGTTTTGTGGTTATTGGACAAGATTGATTTAAAGTACAAAGTAGATACAAAAAAATGACAATTTATCAAGTTATTTTAAGTCATGAAAACTTGAGATAGAGTTTCTCATGCTAGGAGAATAATAATATAGGCAACATTTTAACAAACTTTAATTTTGTTAATAACTTTTTCTAGGAAGTTCATGTTTTAGTGACTATTGTTTTGACATGTTTTTATATATTTAGTAGTCCAAATCGGGTTTATTTTAAATCTATCTTTTTTTAATAATTTTATCTTTCCTTTATTTAGGCGTAACTTATTGGAAGTTTCTTTAGTTCTGCTATTTTCTAAAGTCCTCATAGTTGCTTTTCATTATAAATACAATATAAAGTCTTTATGGCTAAGCAATTTTTTGTAATTAATACAATTTTGAGAGTTCTCTTTGTTCCAGCTCCTTTAATTCTCTTTTGAATTAGCAAAATTATTGAAAGCTCTTGTTTTCAGTATTCGTTTCCGAATCAATAAACTCAAATTCATCTCTCTTTTATTTCTTTTACACGTTTATACTACATCAGGTTTGGGGTTGTCAAGGGTTGGGGTGCTTAGGAAGGGAGTAGTGATGATGGTTGGGGGTTAGGGACTAGGGGCAAGGAACTAGTGACCGGCAATGTTTGTTTTGTGATGGGACTGGCCGAGGCTCTAGGCGGTCGTTGATGCTTGGATAATCAACTGGTGGCAATGGTTGACGTCTAGGCAACAAGGAAGTGGTGTGGCTGGTGGTTGGATCAAGTCATGGCGATCAAATGGTGGTTGATCATGTAGACTGGCAATTGGGGGATTGATGGTTCGGCCATGATGTAGGGACAATCGAGTTAGTGGTTGTGGCCGATCGTGCAATGCAGTGTGGTGGTGCCATCGAAACTTGTGACAGTTGTGGTGAGATCGTTAGTGGCGCAATGGTGGTGGTGGTGATGGTGGTGGTGGTTGCTCCGTGCTTTGACTTTCTGTTAGGGATCAATAAGTGAGGAAGAAAAGAAGTGAGAGGAGTGAGAGCTGAGTTTGTGAGGATTTGGCCTTCAATTTGTTATAAAATTTTAAGGGTAATTTGGTAAATGCAATTATTCTATTAACAGGGCTAATATAGAAAGAAATAAAGTGAAATTATGTTAAAAAGTGTGGTAGTTACTGTATTTTCTTTCGTTTTGTATGGATTTTTTTCATTTCAGATAACAAATAAGATTTTTTTCATTTCAGATAACAAATAAGATGGGTACAAAATTTGCTTTTGTTCTGTCCCTTTTTCTCCAACTCTGCACCCGATTACATAAAATAAATATTTTTTAAGTATTGATACATGTAATGTATTTTTAATTATATTAATTTATCAATTATTTTTTATATATATTATATAATCTATAACTCTTATTAATATCACTTTTTAAAATTTTAAAAACTATTCTCAAAATATTTCCGTTCCCACCTCATCTCCCGCTACTTCTTTGATACTTTCTCTTATTCCCACTCCTATCAAATAGAGAACAAGGATGGAAAACCCCAACCCCAACCCCAACCCCAACCCCAACCCCAACCCCAACCCGTCCTATTTCCATCCCTACATGCTTGGCAATTTAATGAACTTTGAATTCGCAAAGCAATCAATTTCTCTAAACTTGCAGATTGATTAATTATTTTCTGGTTTTGTATAGACAATTTAAACGGGTCGACGATTTGAAATTTTTTAAAAATAAGTATTATTTTAATTGAGTTTTTAGTGTCAAACAAGATTTAAGGAATAACACAAACAATTTATCTGCTTAGATTATTTTATCGACAAAAAGAATGTTTATATTACTACATCAAGAACTTGTAACCGAAAAAACTTGAATAAGTAGAGCTTTTCGAACCCAAGAAGTTTCAACAGCAATAATGCCTCAAACAAGAATACAATATACATATTTGGCAACGAACATTCTGTTACTAAATTTAGTTATAAATTACAATATTTTTCAAACACCAACAATTTCTGCTATAAGTTATAACTATTTTTTTTAATATTTCAGTTACAAGTTACAATTTTTACCAAACACTCATAATTTCTACTACAAGTTATAATTTTTTTTATTTCAGTTACAAATTACAATTTTTTTACCAAACACTTGTAATTTCTGTTACAAATTATAATTATTTTTTTCTATTTCAGTTACAAGTTACAATTTTTACCAAACACTCATAATTTCTGATACAAGTTACAATTTTTACCAAACACTCATAATTTCTGCTACAAATTATAATTATTTTTTTTTCTATTTCAGTTACAAGTTACAATTTTTACTAAACACTCATAATTTCTGCTACAAGTTATAATTTTTTTTTTCTATTTCAGTTACAAGTTACAATTTTTACTAAATACTCATAATTTCTGCTACAAGTTATAACTATTTTTTTTTACTATTTCAGTTACAAATTACAATTTTTACCAAACACTTACAAATTATAATTTTTACCAAACACTTATAATTTCTGCTACATGCTATAACTATTTTTTTTCCTATTTCAGTTACAAGTTACAATTTTTACCAAACACTCATAATTTTTACTATAAGTTACAATCTATAAGTTACTAATTTCAGCAATATTAAACACCAATAAGCTAAAGCTTGAGAGTAATTATTCGCTGCTCCCAGAGTACTATGTAGTAAGACCAAGTAGTAAAGAAGTTGACAAGAAATTAACTACAATTACAAAGCTTCTAGACTCGATTAGTTCTTTTAACAAAAAACAAAGCCTATTTCTTCATTTAACTAATAACTTATCTTTCTTGTATAAAATGATTCATGCATCCCAATTTCCTTCCAACCTCTTTCACCCATAAAGCTGCTCTTATTTTGATAAAGCTTCAAGATCTCTGCACAATCTAACTCATATTTGGTTGAAGAAAACCTTATCCCTTGCTAACCAAATAGCCCAAATTATAGAATAAAACATGTTTTCTCCTTTGAAGCCCTCAATATCTATAACCAAGCCACCATCTTGATAGCTCTTCCAGGTTCTTTGATGCACCTATTGTATTCCCCACCAATTCAATATCTCACACCACATCTTCCAGCACCTCCCACAGTGCACTAGTAAATGCATAAGATTATTCATTTACTGTGAAATTCTGATCCGTTTTTTTTTCGGCGTTTCCGAACGCGCGTTACGTGTTTTGGTTTGAACAAATTATTACTGCTTTTGATGCATGATCGGGCTTAAATATGCATGCGGAATAGGTTCCTGGGGTCGTGGAGTGTTACGGCGCAAATCTCAAAAATTCAAAAAAAAATATTTTGATGGCCTATAAATATCTGGAATTAGATATTTTCAAAAGATATTTTTTAAAATTTCTCCAGTAAATTTTTCGTTTTCTCTCTGCCTTCTCTCTAACTTCTCGGGGGTCTGGGACTCGATTTTCAACGATCCAACAGCGGATCCTTACTTTTGGCACGGTAGGCTGCGCAACCATCCTGTCAGAATTTCATTTTGGCGAATCTCAATTTTGCACGTGGATCGAGACGTCAAGTTTTTAACTCACCGAGATAGGATTCTAGACCTGTATGTTGTATAAGGGTGCTATGGGTAATCGGGTGTCTTTTTACCGGTCAGATTGC